>OOFG01104883.1:0-11689 GCA_900323295.1 Molva molva | reverse complement strand
CAGAAGGGAGCAGAAACTTGAAACTTGCCATGCACATAGAGGCCCTCCCCTCAATACTCGAATAAAAATTGTGGGTCGATAGCTCAAAAAATGACGTCACTGTAAATTTCAATAAATGCTAAGCTAAGCGCTAATGCTCCATTTCCATCGCAAGTCCGCGCCAGAATGAGGCAGGAACTTGAAACTTGCCAGGAACATAGAGGGCACGTCCCTCAACATGTGTGAAAAGTTTGGTGTTGATATCTCATTCCATGACATCACAGTGTCCATTTACGGCACGTCCCTCAACATGTGTGAAAAGTTTTGTGTTGATATCTCATTCCATGACGTCGCAGTCTCAATTAGAGTAATTGCTCTGAAGCGTAATGCACCACTTGGCCAGCAGGTGGCAGAAAATCACACATAAACGGCATCTACTATTAAACCAGTGTGTGTGTGTGTGTGTCTGTCTGTGTGCATGTGTGTATGTGTGTGTCTGTGTCTTTGTGTGTGTGTCTCTCTGTATGTCTGAATGTGTATGTGCGTGTTCGTGCTTTCATGTGTGTGTGCGCGTGTGAGTGAATAACAAAGACCCTCCCCTGCCGGAGGCAAAGTTGCCTCTAGGAGTAATGACTACACCCGTGATTCCCTTGAAAAGGGCGGCCGCTGGGATAGGCGGTGCGTGGGCTGTGAATACCTTGTGTGACTGCTTGCAGTCCTAGTTTTATTTCCTGTATGAAAGGACACATTTTGGTATACGTTATTAGAAATTCAGAAAAGTGGTCCATCTTGAGCTGAAGCCAATGCTAAATAACATAGAGGCCAATAAAACGGAACCAGCAAAGGCCAACATTGACTGGTCATCAATTTCCACAATGTCCCCACTTTAAAATGGTTGCCATGATCAATATTCCCCACAAATCATAGCCACTGATGCCGTGGTAACAAGAACCAAAGCAAAAAGTGTGAAACTAAAATATATATAAGCCGACAGTTATGTGTCTGAAATTAGATTACAGTGTTTGTCAGTGAGATATTTTTTGACATTTTTGGTTTCTATGACATGGGATATTATGGTTTTACAAAGAGATGTCTATTAGAATATCATAGAAATGTCCGGAAAACATTCTGGGTATGTTCTTTATTGAAGATTTATTCTGATGACATATTTGGAATCAAACTGATTTTAATGGTGAAAGATTATATACTTGTAATTCATTTTCATGAATTACAAGTAACGTTAATATTTTTGTCTTAGAAGTCTTTAAGAGCCAACCTTGACATTGTGTCAATGATTATGAACCAGATTAAAAAAGAAAAAGCTATTGAGTACATTGCTTGTTTTATTCCGCAAATTGCATGAAATATTTCTGTGATAGCTGTCATTCGCATTAACAATATTTAGCCTTTAACCTGAACTCAACCTGAGCAACTACCAGTATCTACCACTGGGAGTCAGTGTTTCCAAGCCAAATAGCAGACTCCTTTTTGCTGAACCTTTGCTGCTATATTCCGTGTCAAACAGCACACAATATACTACATTGATATACATATTATTTTGAAGTATTAATTGCTATTGTTTGTTTAATGTCCATGTGCTGGTACACCTTTCCTCCACTCCATTGAAATTAAAAATTTGCTAATGAAGAAGTCCACCTTTTTCAGAGGATAAACCAAAACACACTGATTCCTATGTCTAACTATTTTGAGAAAATCCTTACAATATTCCCGTTGATACCAAATTGGTCTGTTCTTTTTAGGGGGTGTACGACCATGACCTTTATGTTGACTACACCTTCTTTTCCGGTCAGCCTGTCCCGTTTTCTCGCAGTGGTGTCCCACAGGCGGAACATGGACCACAGTAACAAACATCTGGCTGGCACTCCCACTCTCTGGCAAAAACTTAAACGACACAGAAACAAACTCATAAAATGTAGCTTTTAATTCAATCTTTCTCCCAGGTCCCAAATTCCGACCACCAGTAAGATATATATCCTTTCCAGAATACCTGTATCCGTAAAGCGGTGGGTCAGTGAACATGGCCAATCAGGCCATTAATGGCATGTCTGTCTTTCTGGGAAGACATAGCCCGACTGCCACCAGTTCTTCTTGCAAAACAAATGCCAAAGAGACACATGTTCACATCAGATATCCACATTGTTGAAGAGGTCCCAGCTGCTTCACTTTACGGTGTCCCTGTGGCCACTCTCCCCAGAGAGTGAGTGTGTGTGTGTGTGTGTTTGTGTATATGCACACGTTTGTGCCTGCGCAGTCAAATACGTGAAGAGTCATGTGCTGTCTTGCTCTTCAGCATTCCTTCATTCACATTCTTTCTTTGTAGCGCTGCTCACACTACCACCACTCAGGGGAAAAAAATCGGAGAAATACACAACAACTTTATACAACAGAGAAACAAGGCTGACCCGGTTAAACTGTCCCCTACCAACCCCCACCATCCATCCATCAATCCAAACTTCACGACTTATAATGGAGTTAACATTAGCATTCACAAATGGCTGATAAGTATACACCTCTTCGTGACATTTACACTGACTAAATAAAATGACTTCCTTTAACAGGAACGATTCGGTTAAGTAACTGTCTTCATTAGCCTAACTGGAGTTTGCAAACATTAACAGACAATGCATCACAAAGACGTGCAAAGTAGTCATATAAAACGATGTGGACTTTTTTGTTATTTGCATAACAAAGCCCTGATACCATTAGCTAGATTAGCATGTACACAACAAACTTATCCTAACTACACATTTCTTTGAGACCATTGAGATCATTACACTATTTTACAGTTAAGTATCTACAACGTTCACACAAAGAAATTTCAACAGTTAATCACAGCTATAAGTTTCATTGAGGGCATCAAAATAGTAGGCGGAGCTGAGGAGACCATGTCCTTGAGGAAGGCTGAGCTCCGTAAAGGCCGAGCTCCCAACGACGTGCGTCGCGACGTACGTCACTTTGGTTGCTGTGTTGGTCGCTCGGCTGGCTACTTTTGGTTGCTGTGTTGGCTGGCTAGCTACTGGCGGTCGACTCAACAGCTCATAGCTATGGTTGCTCAAAGTCTGTGGGCGGTCGTTAATCAGTTAATTTGCATGTTATAAAATACGACAGTTCAAGTACCAGAAAGCCATTAGCTCTGGCGAAAGCTAGCCTACAGCTCTTTATAGCTAAAATGGCGTTTTCTAACCCACAACATTGCATATTGTTGGCTGGAAAAAACTAATAGTGTCTTTATTTGTATTATGATCTATTTTTCTATTAAGTACAGTTAAAAATGATGTAATTGTTATGATCTAGCTCTGAGACCATAGCATGTAAGGAAAGCAGTGAGGGATTAAACAAAAGAAAGGATTTTTACTTGACAAACATAACTCAATAACAAGATGTAACCACAAGATCTTAATATCATGTCAACTAGGCTAAACAGCAGATCACAAATGGGCTCCCAACACAACACGGGTGCCAGGACCAGGGCCACGTCAACTGTCAAGGTGGGATAGCTTTATGCAATCCTGGAGACACTGCCCAGCTGCTCCCAATTCCCTAATGACCCAGCTCCAACCGGGCAGTAACCAGGACACTGAAAGACAACACACAAACACACACACACATACGCACCCTGGCAGAGGCCCCTGGCCATCACAATTTGTTGCTTTATTTGTATCAATAACATCTATTAGTTGTATTTTGCAGTGTATTCAACTAATGTATTTTATATATTATATATATTTTATATATAGCATATTTGTTTTGTTAAATGTCATGAAGCCTAATAAGATATACTATGTACAAAGTTCCTAGTCATAGCGTCATATAGTTTGATATAAGTGTAACAGCAAACAACAGTGTGCGCACAGTGGTGCAAGCTGTAGTGAGGCTACCACTCTAATCAAGAGGTTGCTAGTTCTATTCCCTTTATAGTCAAATTTTGTTTTTCTTTTATAGTCCAACTTATTGATGCAATCGGCCTCTTTCATTTTAACATTTTAGTATGATTTAGTACGATAGTATGATAATTATAGGACGTAAAGACGGGCAGCGACGCCTGGCTGGTGTCGGCTGGCTGGCTGCGACGACAGGCCAGCCACGGCTGGCTGGTGTAAGCTGGCTGCTGCTGGCTGTGGCTGGCTGCTGGCTCTGGCTGGCTGGCAAAAAAGCATTGCGACTATAGAAGCATCGCGACTATAAACGCTTTTGGCAGCAAATGAGTCGCAACCAGAGGTGTGGCTGAATGAGCGACCAAAGCAGCCAGCAACAGTCAACACCATGGCTGCTACCAAAGCAGCTGTAGCTGGCTGATTTCGGTCACAACCAAAAGCCTATTTTTTCTTTTCAGAAAACATGGTGCAATGTTTAATGATTCCCTGTTAAATGATTTAAAGAAGTTGAGCTTCAATGTATCTGTAAATACGTTTTGGTATTTTTAGAATCTTTTTATTATTATTTAGTTTTTTATTTTGGCTCTATGCTGGATTATGCAAGGCTTCTCGTGCTCAGCCAGTGTTTCATCTGCCTTGTACTTCACAGCCCCCTGCAGGGGGCTGAGAGTATCCTCTCTCCAAGAGAAGCCAGTTGTGAATATGTAGGCTACCTGAATCCAGCTACAAATACACAGCATGAGCTTTCCTTTTGAATTGACGAGCCTTGTGTGTTTAAAGGTCTTCTAAGTGGTATAACGTTAGTAATCATTGTGCAAGGCAGCAATAGTAAAACATTTGTATTGTGCCATTGTAACAATATCAGTGAGACGAAACACTGGCTGCGTTCCAAATCGCTTACTTTTATTTTTTACTTGTAGTACGTAGTGCAGCTACCCCTACAAAGAACATACTGTTGCACACAGTTGGGACATATTACAGGTGATTTCACTGATTAGCACACCTGTTACAAGAGAGGGGGGCGGGGCAGGATTTATTAACTATTAGCATTATTTATCACCATTGCGCCTTTAACTTTTTGCTCATACATCCCGCAGTCCATAATGCTATTTGAAAATTGTTGACAACATGGTTGGTGCTACATGTCTTACCTTGGAGATTCCACAAAACGCTAGTAGCTTAATTGTATTTGTCGTGTAACATACTTGCCAATTATGTTGTGCAACCGTATACATTTTTGCAAAAGTTTATATGTGACATAATCATTGTAATAATAATTGTATCTCAAACTGTAAATAAAAAAAATGTATAAAATTAAGTGTAGCTGCTCTTGCACCACCCTAACAGTGTTGGCAGGACAGAGAATAGTTAAAATATAAAACAGTACCAATATTAAACGGGTAACAGGCAGAATAGCATTTTACAGGAATTCTAATGAGGCTTTTGCATAACATTGGATCCCTTTATTTCTCTTATTCATAGCATGTCCACCCTACAACATACTACCAGTTGAACCCAAACGTGCCTATCCTGCAGCTCTATTTTGATGGTGTGTCCAACCTCCACACTGACCTTCACCTGACAAGAGAGTCCATAGCAGCTGATCATGGATGGGACAAATACCTTCTTGTCCTTGTATTTCTGTACTGGCTTGCCCACACAACTTCTTATAGAGTTGTGCCAAGGACGTTTGACATCCCCAAGACTACAGTCCACGGGCTCATTCATAAGGTCAGCTGGGCAGTACCAATGTTAATCTACAAGCAAAGACAACAATCCTGAAATGTATGCAAGAAGAGGTCTTCAGGGAAGAGATAAAGCATCTCAAGAGAGGCGAAGAAATTCCAAAGAGCAGTCCACTCAGGAAACTTTATCTCCTTCTCGACAAGGTCTCCTTAGTTAGAGTAGGAGGTTGCATGCCATTGGCTGATACAACTTGGAAAGAAAACACCCAATCATCATTCCCAAAAACCACTATGTATCTACCCTACTAGTGAGACATTATCACAAAGATGTTGCTCATCAAGGACGTCACCTTACGGAAGGTGCAGTATGCTCAGCAGGTTTGTGGATTCTCGGAGGCAAGAAAGTAATTTCCAGTGTCGTCCATAAGTGCATAACCTGCCGAAAAATTTGAGGGAAGTTAGTCTGACTTAACATCAGACACTCACCCCAGGGAAACCATTCACCCAAATAGGTCTGGATGTTTTCGCCCATGGAATTACGACCCAACAAACAAGAGAGGGTTCTGCAGATAGTAAAAGATGGCCAGTGCTCTTCACGTGCCTTAACAAAAGAGCTGTCCACATTGAGGTTATAGAAACAATGTCAACCTCAAGCTTTATCATTGCCTTAAGACGGTTCCTTTCAACCAGAGGACAAGTCAAACTCATCAGGTCAGACAGGGGTACCAACTTTGTTCACGCCTGCAGAGAACTTAACATAAACTCCAATGACAAAGAATTGATAACGTACCTTCAAGATCAAGGATGCACCTGGACTTTCAACCCTCCCCACGCATCCCACATGGGAGCAGTGTGGGAAAGGATCGGCATAGCACGTTGAATCCTGAATGCCATGCTCATGAATATCGGTTCCTCCTGACTCACACACAAAGTACTGGTCACTCTCATGGCAGAGGTAATGGCTATAATGAACAACAGGCCATTAGTCCCAGTGTCTACAGACCTGGACGCACCCACCATACTCACCCCCGCGATGATCCTGACCCAGAAGATTGAAACCTTTCCTGTCCCTCCAGGAAACTTCAGCCTCAAAGACCTGTACTCTAGGCAGTAGAGACAGGTACAGAGCCTTGCGGATACTTCCTGGATGCGTTGGCGAGAGGAGTTCCTTTCTACGCTACAACCGCAAAAGAAGTGGCAGCTTCAAGTTGGGGATCTCGTCTTGCTGAAAGACACCCAAGTCAAAATGCCAAGCAAAGACGCAAAATAACGCAAAGTTGAAGTCAAGATCAGCAAAGAAGGAATCCCTAAAGTGTTCCAGAGACCTACTTAGAAGTTCTACTCCTTACAAATGAAGAGGGATAATGGCATAATAATCATTATACCAGACAGGGAGTGCTCGGCCCTATGATGGGCAAAGGGCACCCTCTGGTGGCGTCTTGTGAAAGTTTCTATGTGTTTAGTGTTAGTTCCAATGTTACAAGTTGATGAAAGGACATGTTGTTCTCAGCTCTGCCTACTTTCATGCCCTCAGCGAAACTTATAGCTGTGAGTAACTGTTGCAATTTCTTTGGTGAACGTTGTAGATACTTACCTCTAAAACATTGTAATGATGTCTCAAAGGAACGTGTAGTTAGGATTAGTTTGTTGTGTACATGCTAATCTAGCTAACGGTATTGGGGCTTTGTTATGCAAATCAGTTCACGCGGTTTTGTATGACTCCTTTGCACGTCTTTGTGATGCATTATTTGTTAATGTTTGCCAACTCCAGTTAGGCTAAGGAAGGTTAGTTTACTGAATCGTTCCTGTAAAAGGAAGTCATTTTATTTAGTTATGGTAAAAAATATTTGTCTCTCGCCGTTGACCGCCGTACAAATTGTCCCGAAATAAGGTCCCATGGTGTCACGGTGACACTGGGCAGAGAGATCGCAAGCCTCCTAAGACACGGGCTTCGTCGTCTGACAGGGCATAAACCGCTCTCTAACCCGACGACCCAGTGTGGCGTGCAACTAAAACTAACACGGCTTGCTTGGATGAACGAAGAAATGGATGGGTGACATTACCCCCAACGCAGCGAAGGATGACGATACCGGACCCCTTGGCACTGCGTTGATCACTCAGACGCAACAACAACGGGCGTCTGTTCGGTGGTTGCGGAAGCAGGCGGTATCCGGCGTTAGCCACGTCGAGCTTCGTTGGGTTCAATGTGGTTTCCGTAAAAAGTTTCTTCGATGTCCTCCGGCTAGTGACAGGTTAGGTTTGTGCCATCTTGGTTCCGGATGTCGGAGCAACCCTCTCACTCTGCGTCCGAACCCCTATTGGTAAATAGGGGAACTCCCCACAATTTCCGGGTCACAGGGGGGTCAAACCAAATTACCCCATACATTTGTCCCAGCCTTATCAAATCCTATTTCATCACCCATCAAGCAAGCCAGAGACATTTAGGAACCCACTAAGTCTAAAATAACTAAATAACTAATTTAGGACCCAAGATCACCTAGCCCTATAATTGGATAAAGTGGTGATCTCATAAAGGAAATGGCCTGTCTGTAACACCATGGGGGACAGCAGAAGGTGCGTAACTTAGGCACTCTAGGATGTTGGGGAAGCTACATTGGCCTGTACTCACCTGTAAGGAGCCGGTAGGTATTCCAAAACTATGTCATCGTCTACAACAGCATCGAGTAGCCTAGTGTCGAGTGATGAGGTTCCTTGATAGATTTATAATTTGTATTTAGTTATTTAGTCTATGAAACTATAGGTCATAGCTTAGAAGTAAGATATCGATTATGATTCAAATTAAAAACAAGTCCTCTCTATATCCATTTGTCTGTTCTGGGCTACTGTAGAAACATGGCAGTACAACATGGCAGGCTCCGTGGAAGATATATGTATGATATGATATATTAAAGTAGATATAAAGGGCTCATTCAGTGGTTTCGAAAACACAACGATTCTTATTTTCATGGGATTATACGCTAACTCAAAACCTACTTATGAATATTATATTTAATTTCCATTCCGCTAGATGCCACTACATTCTACACACTGCACCTTTAAGTAAACATAAAACAAAGAAGTATTGTGTTTTCAATTGCCTTTTGATTGTATAAAACTTCTAAATATGACATTATATTTTTCTAATCTGTAGTCTACATAAAATTTATGATAACCTGGAAATTGCTGAACTTTTCCCCCAGTGTTTTAACAGTATGTACCTGCCTGGGCTGTGCTTCAGTAAACCCAGAGTCGTCAATTCCTCTTCAATGTTGCTGACTGTTTGTGTGGGGAGAAATACATAATATAATAGTTAGTAGTGGTAGTAGTGGAAGTTCTGCTAGTAGTTCCCTGCACTTATATCAGAATAAAGAATTTATTGTTTGGCCACAATCAGTTTTCATTATTCTTTAAGTCATTGGTTGAGTTACTGTTTCTTGTTTATATCTAACTGTTTGATCAATAAATGCATCACTGCAAACTGCAGTGCAAATGCAAACCTGTTTCTGATTGGTATACGGTGATGGAAGTTTACATACACACACTGAACATTATCTCATAGTAAACACTTAACTTTATTTTAAACACCGTCGTAGTTTACAGCTTCAAAGTTTAACATTAGTTCAGTTTGTTTTGAGTTCATACATGTACACCATTCTCATCATTATCTCCTTACTGCTGCCCCCCCTAATCCATCAGTCTCTGTCTCTCACACACTGTCTTGAAACATTGGTCGTCTTCTTCACCCTTATTTTGTCTCTATGTGTTGTTTGCTTTCGTTGGCACAGATCTGCATGTGGAGCAGTACATTATCTTGGCATCAGCGTCATATTCTGCGAAGGGGTACTGACGTTTCCATTCAGGAAGCCATTTCCGTTTCCGAGTCACCTCATAATCCTTGGACACTGCAGGCTCCTACAATTTAAGGAGACAAAACAAATGCATAATATTATAATATGATATAATATAATATAATATAATATAGTATAATCATAATTAAATAAATAGTCAAAAGTATAAGTTTCCCCTTTTTCCCGACATGAGTAGTTAGCATCTGCCACTAGTCAACATAGTTGATGTATAAACTGTACGCTCAAAAACCATGCATATGCCTTTTCCCTCACATAAACTGGTATTTATAAAGGAAGATTTTTAGAGATAGTTGCTGATGTTGAGGTGGACATGAAATAAAAGGTGAGAGATGCAACCTTATAGTAAAACATTGTTTGTTTAGGTTGTCAGTCAATTTCACTGATTGTGTTATTATTCTTGCAGTCTCCACGGCATTCTGGTAAAATGTCAATCAAAGGTGCATTTATAAACCTTTAAATTATTTATGAGTGATGAATTTATTACACTCTTTATTTACAGTCGAGTTATTTCCCCGTATCAATAATATTTCCATTTTATTCTAAATTGTGAAGCCGTTTGTAAAGTCTGTTTCAATATGAGCGCTATAAATTAATCATTGATCATCCTTCTGACGTTTAATAATGATGACTGCGATATCACCGCGATGATGGTTTACATGTGATGAATTAATGGTATGAGCTATAAATATTCACAGCGGGATGTGGGATGGTATTCCGAACATGCCCCTTCCCTGCGGACCGATACATGCACTGTTCCTTATATCTCACGTCACTATTACACATACTAATAATAATAATAACAATATGACACCTTGCAGGCCGCATACTCGCTAGAGTATTGGAGACATTATTTTATATAGCTAAGCAAGGCATCACAACCACGTTTCCCGGTTAAACCTAGCTAGCTAGCACTTGATGCATGGATAATTATTTGGCTGGCTAACGGAGTGTTGGATAGATGATGTGAATGGGAAGAAGAAGATGGATGGGACTGGGAGCCTTGGGAGGAAGATCCCACCACCAATACTTCTTCATGGTTTTGGCTGTCACTGTGGCTTTCTTCAGGGAGCTTCCTTGCTTTGCCGCCAGTGTTGTTCAGCCACCTCAGCATTTTGATGACCGCAGGGTTTTTGCACCTTTGCGTGGGTCTCTCTGTGATTGACTTTGTGTTTACAGGTGCTATTTTTATTGTCCCCGGGACAACGGGACACCCTTAATTTCGAGCGCTGCCTATCAGCAATAGGGGTTGGGCAATAGCAAGCAGAGGTTCAGTACACCGGTAGACCTATACTGTGGCTCAAAGCAGTCATTAACGTCACAGTTTTTACTGTACTTTAAATACAATCCAAGATATTTCTTTACACAGAAGAACCCCCGCTTTGATATACACTGTAAGAAACTTACGGTACTGTAATTATGGTTACAGCAGTAGTGTGGTTAATGTAGAATAAAACACAGTAATATCCAAGTACTGTATTTTGGGTTACAGTAGTGTTTTAACTGTAAAATAAAACAGTAATTTACGGTTATAGCGTACGGTAATAAAAGTTGCAGTATCAGTATTGTAGCTGTTAAATAAAACAATGTCTTTAATATGGTATACTTCATGTCATGCTGGTAATTTACAAATACCAGTATTTTGCTTTTAAAATTAAATTAAATTTTACTGCATTTCAAATTCTTGGCACATTTTTCAAGCTTCAACAATAAAATGCAGAGAGACAGCAAACAATACATTTTTTAACTATTTATTGTTAATTGCTGAATGGTAACAATTTCTTCAGTTGAAAAGGCACTGTTACGTTATTATACATTATTACTATTCTTACATAAAACACAGTATTTTAAAACCCTTTGAATACAATGCAAAAATGGTGGCAAACAATTTAATTCCCCTGAATTAAATATCTGAAAAAAATAAGTTACACATCTTAATGCTACACATAGAAAAACCTTAATGCTAACTGCCAAAACGGTATACTATAAAGATTAGTATATGGTAGGGGTGGAACGGTTCACAAAATTCACAGTTCGGTTTATAGCACGGTTTCGGGGTCACGGTCTTTGGTTTGGTAATGTACGTTTTAGTAAAGCAGAGGATGACACAAGTAGCTATAAAAAAAATGATATACATATATATATATACTGTATATATATATATATATATATATATATATATATATATATATATATATATATATATATATATATATATATATATATATACATATATATATATATATATATATATATACATATA
>OOFG01104882.1:0-10197 GCA_900323295.1 Molva molva | reverse complement strand
TAAGTTTTTGCCGTTCTTCTTTATCCCATGTATCCACTGAGCAGCGCACTGTGATGGCGTCACATGTTTTGCAACGCTGATTGGCTGAAGGAGTTTGTCTGTCAAGGCAAGCACTCCCGCCCAATGTGGAGTCTAGAGGTCCAGACTGATCCGTGTAGCAAAACATAACGTGGGTTCATGTGCAGGATGGTCTACAGGCTAAGAGGCAGAGCAATAAAAAAAAGTATCCCAAAGATAAATTAAGAATAATTTTTGTAGTGTTTTAAGTAACAGAGGAGAAAAAAAAAGAAGCACTTTTGGTCAGTATTTATCATAGCCCTACGATGGTTTCCCCCAGCTTGGAGAAGTATTCCCAACAATTTGTTAACGTGTTGCACCCTCTCGAAAGCAACCCAATATCAAAATCTCACCAACAATCTTTTTCAACAGTCAAATCCAACCTGCGGCAAACAAAAGTATAGTATATGTAAACTCAAAACAAATAACAGAGAATGGTGATGTGTGTGTAAGCGCAACACGGTTATTGAAGAGCCACTTGATTATTCTCCATATATAACAACTTTTTTTTTTATAAATGAAGACTGAAATCCTGATATAAACTGCATTCAAATCTATTGCTTGTAATAGGTAAATATTGAAATACTAAAAAAGCTCCAGCTGAAACCACAGCAAACTGGTAAACTAACATTAGTGAGTGAATCCTAGAAACCAGAAGTTTCTATAAGGCGTATCTATAAGAAGTTATTTTGTTAATCATCCTTGAATATGATGACATCCAACACGTATTGCTTTTACTAATATAATAGCTGGCTACATCCTGCCTATGCCTGTTCAATTTGGTGATTCTTGGAATTTTTATACTTTCCTTAAGTTAACTGTATGTCATGTCTTAATTGGAGCATTGAGGTATAGGCAAACACATGAAGAACTCAATAAGACCATGGATAATGGCTGCATCTGGAAAATGTTGTACGTGAACAGTAATTTATTTTTGTGTTTTGTTATTTTTGTAGTTAGAGTTGGAGTGTAAGCAGGTTGATTAGAACCATGTGAACAGCAAAAGACTCTTCCCGCTGGGCAAACTAAGGAATTTTGATGTCAGCCAATGCACCTTTAAAAGAGTATACCAATGTCTAATTGAAAATATACTCACTTTTAACATTGTCCTAGTAGTTCAACTGGGCAGTACAATTACACGCTGCAAACAAACCCAACTGTCCTATAACCATGGCAAAGCAGTCCAACGCTTACGTGGCAAAATCTTAGACGACCTTAATCAGTAAGGACAGCCACTTTTTGAAGCCAGCCTGCTACCCCAGCACACAGCATTTTATATTTCTTTAGTCAACCCTGCCTGATTCAGTCCTCACCATCAGACTACCTGGTGCTCCTTTTAATGTAATGTAGCTTCTGTTGTGTTTTTATGTACATTTGTTGTATTGTATCCTGTCTGGATGTGTTTTTAATTTACCCTTTTTTTGGTGGCAGATAACGAATTTCTACCCTTTGCATGCAAAAAGTAGACAAGGTATTTTCTATTTCTATTTCCATATTGTGAAATACCCAATCGATAAAAAATAAATCAGATCAATAAATAATAGAACCTCGCCCAGCTATTTTGCAGAATCGGAATTAATGCTCACCTTGGACAGCTATTACACACTTCATTAATCATTTATCAAGAATGTGAAGTGAAGCAAAATTCCAGGTTGAGAAAGTGTAAAAGTCCTGCAATGTGTTTATAGTCCGTCTAATCGCTCACTGATCTCATTCACACTCATTAGCTGCAACTGTTAATTGTGCTAATTGAACCAGACACAAGATGGCCGACTCCTACAACACAGGACTTGCTACCTGAAACTGGATGTTCCACCATGTTTTTTCATCATTTGTCAAGACCCTCTGTGCTCAGCATTCCTGCTCTACTTCCTAAAAAGCAATTCCTAATACCTAATCAACTGGGACACCCTTCCAAAAGAACATTTTGGGTTCCCTACCTCCAATGTTTTCCCATTGTATATTAAAGTATAGCCCTCTCTCACTCTCTCTATGTCACATTTTTCTACTTTCTCTCTCTATCATCTATCTCCTCAGACCAGCTCCACCTTGGAGTTGGGGTAGACAGCGACCACATCATAGCCCTCGGGGGGCTGCACACGGGCCTTGGCGTGGGTCTCGCAGTACAGGTTCTCCTCTATGAAGAAGTAGCCCCTCTGCTTCAGGTTAAGGCCGCAGTCGTCGCACATGAAGCAATCGGGGTGGTACAGCTTGTCCCGGGCCTTCACAATGGTGCCCCTGAGATCGAGGGAACATGATAGAGAGTGAGGGTTGGGAGAGAGGAGCAGAGAGAGGGGTTATGTTCGCAGAAAATTATCTGGATGAATAGTCTAGTGCAGGGGTCTGCAACCTTCACTATCAAAAGAGACATTTTTGGTCCCTCTCTCACCAAATAAAATTTATCTGGAGCCACCCCTAAAATGAAGATAACACAGCGTATAAAGTTTTATATATAGTTATACTATATATAAAATAACTAATAGCCTATAGTTTGTTGCATTTATGAAACTTGTAGTTGTATGTGACGTTTATTTTGGTTTACAAAATATTAACACTTTTTTTTGTTATTTTAGTGTCACAGTATCACCTTGATCTCCAAAATAAGAGGTGTTCCCTTTGAGAAAAAAAATAAAAATAGCCATTATTTAGCCATCTATTTTTTTTTAAAGCTACAGGGGGCCACTGCAGAGGGGTGGAAGCAACCCATGGCTCCAGAGCCGCGGGTTGCTGACCCCTGTTCTAGTGGATAGGGCATTTTTTTAAGGTTTGAAATGTCTCCTAAATGTAACTTTAAACAAACAGAACTAATGATTCATAGCCATGAGGAAACTCCTAATCACTTGGTGTGGCATGATTGGCATACATTGGCTAAGACATTGATATTAGAAGCAGATCTGGATGGGTTAAACCAATGTACGGGGAAGCAGATCCAAAAACAATGTAAGAAGTTAGGGTTGCAAGATTTTTCACAACAAAAAATGGGGTCACATGTCAAAAAAGGTTGGGACCCAAAAGAAGCGTTGTGTCTAATGAGCGTTGTGTCTAATGAGTTTTCCGTCAACGTTTTAAGCTGGCTGGGAAACACTGCCATAACAATTAGTTGATGTGCTCCACATACACCGGACGCGGTGTGTCCAATGGCTCTGTCCATTGGACAACACCAAAATCCCCAAAAACACCAAAATCCCCCAACCCAGCTCCGCTTATTTCCGCGTCAGACCATGACAGCGCATGGTGTGTGCTGCTTATATATTATTTTTATTTTATTTGCGAGTGATGACCAGAAATATATATTCGATTTTATAAAATCAAAATGTATTTGCGTGTTTCTATCAATTTGAGAAAACATGGCTAACTTGGACATTAGACTGATAGACATTAGTTTAATCACAAGCTACGTCTTGTATTTGTAAGATGTATTCACCTATCTATGTATTAATCAAGTCACCTAAGCCTATAAGAACTATAAGCAGTGTTGGGCAGTAGCGTAGCTACAAGCAGTGACGTAACTAGTTCAACTACATTTCTCAGTAGTGTGGTGGTAACGTCGCTGTTTTCTAAATCAAATAGCTTTTCAGTAGCTAAGCTCTTTTAAAGAGCCAGTGAACCCACTGTTTGAGATGGAATTCGAACACTATGTGATTTAAAAAAATGTGTTTTGGGCTGAGAGTTTAAGGAAAGAGGGGGGCGTGTTATCCCCATGGTTACGACCCACGCCAACTTTATGATACTTTTTTAGTACCGTCGTTGTGTAACTGTTATGAGCGTTTTAATAAGCAATGTCATATATGAAATGCGCTACACACCATAGCGTTATAGTATAGGTGTCCAGGAAGCCTAACCCTCACTCGGACGCGGGTATCAAAAAAATCGCTGCTCAGACGGAGCTTCACCATCCACACACACCGTGGCGTTGTACAATAAGTGTCCGAAAAACGTAACTTTCTCGCGGACACCATAGTCAACCGCTGCCCAGACAGAGCTCCACACGTCAACACAAACCGCTGGCGGTGCCCCTTGGTCGTGACATCAGAGTACCTTGGAAAAGGCACTCAGACGTCACGAAAAGAACGCCACCTGCGTTCGCAGCAGAGTGGAACGTTCACGTAGTGTTTTGGGGAGAATGGCAAAAACATAGGATTTTACTCCTTTTTTCTCTAAATTGGGGACTTATTTCAGTAACAGTAACAAAATGGCATCAAACTATGTTGACGATCATATCAAGACAAATTACCACGTTTTGGGTTCACTGGCTCTTTAATGATCAAGTAGCGCGGTAGCGTCCACACAAGCTACATTTCCCGAGCATTTCTGAGGCTTAAGCACAGCGGCGCTTTCTGCTGCAGTCTGAAATAAATCTAAGAATCCGTACACCCATACACGGACGATAAACATAGGAAGACGTTAAGTGTTCTATGTCGATGGTAGCTGAAAGAAGCACTTCCATATGACGGTGACATCATGTACCAATCATTGATGCTACGACCATAGACACACACACACATGCATGCACACACAGACCAGACACACGAAGTTGATGAAGAGATGGCAGAGGGAACTGAACAGTTTTTGTTTCCAGGTGAACATCATTGCTATCATTGCTTCGCTTATGATAGAAATGTGAGCTTGATCTTTTTAATCCTGTAGACACCTGTCAATCTGGCATGGCATGGCATGGTTCAATCTGGCGTTTGGTGTGAGTTATTGTTTTAATGGGTTATTGTTGAATAAATTGTGTAATAAACAATTTAACTGAACATTTTATCCCGCATATCTGTTGGACTGACAGGTATATTGATCACTGAGAAAGCATTGAAGCATGAAGTTGGTAAAAAAAAAAAAGTAGCTTCTGATATAGTTAACTACTTTTCCCACGTGTTTGTAGCTTAGCTTGCTACATTTCTCTGGGGGGGTAGCTTCTGTGTAGTGAAGCTTTATTTAATGCAGAGTAACTGGTATCTTAGCTCACTACGCTTTCCAAGTAGCTTGCCCAACACTGATTATAAGTCATGAGATATAGCCTAATAGGCCTGGTTTATCAAGTTTAGGAGGTAGCCTATTATGCCCCAGACAGAAGGGCTCTTTTGTTGTTCGTTTGAGGGGTTAGACAAGGAAAGCCTACATTGTTTTGTAGGAGGATAAAATAATAACGGCAACAATGACAATAACGTCTTTAATTATATAATCATATGAAAGAACGTATGATAACGAATCACGCAGTTGAGAATTTACGCCGCACATATGGCGATGTGTTTCCGATACACGAACACACATAATTCGATCGTTTTATAGGCTTTATTGTTAAATTTTTGAGACAATTGTGCATATGGCGACAACACATATTGTATTTATTAAAGCCCATTGTAAAATGTCATTAATTTGTTAAAGAGACATTTATAAGAGACATTTAATATATTTGGTTTGTCTCAGACAGACTTGACACACACAATTATATCTGCGATGATGAAAGTTTGACGTTTAATTCTTCTCCTTTTTGGCTCCCTAATTTCAATAGCTCATTGAGAGACAATTTATTTCAGATTAGTCTTGTTTACACATTGGACAATGTTTCAGACATTTGCAACACACACCTTGATATTAGGAGCAAACTTATACACGTCTTTAGAACAATACTAATCTGAAAGAAATCTGTCCCATTTCAACTATCTATTTTGTTTTGCAAGCGAATATCGTCAAACTAAATTCACCTCAGTGCGCTTCTATCTAAACCTTTACATTTTATAATTATATGACTATAAGAATAATAAATCAACTAGTTAAGAACTCTAGCCATACTCTGTGTGCATGGCGATGCATCTTAGACACAAGAACGCACAGTTATGTATTTGGTGTTTAGGCCAATTAGGCCTATATTGTAATTTGAGAGATATATTTGTTTGGGAGACATGTAATAGGCTTTATTTGGTGTAGGCCTACTTACACACACAGTTATCTATCTGGGTGCTATCATGACTGATCTTCTTTGCTTCCAGAAAAGCACTTCTATCTGGCGGTTCTGCAGACCTCCGTGCGCAGAACCTTGGTCTGCTGGCCAAAACCTCCGTCATACCAATCTCGGTATGAAAGTGCCACTGTCTTTTTACAAACATCATTACTGAAACCACTCTGACCTCAGTTACTCCCTGATAATGTAGGACTAAATACACTTCGAGTCCACTTAGCTTAAGTGTTAACACAACATTGCTCTACAATAGGTTCATGGTTAAAATTGCACAAAAAATACATTTGAGTCAATTCAATTATTTTCAACAGATTATTGAAAGATAAAAAAACACTTAAAATAATATAATTAAAAATTGAATTGAAAATATAAAAATGATTAATTTTGATCTGATTGAATCTGATTCGTGATTGGGTGCTTGGCCCAATGGAGACTTTAGGTGGAAGGACCTGGAAGTGAACTAGTTTACGAGCATGCTCCGTTAATTCATATTCTTACTACACCGTGCTTAGTATACACTAAGCAGTGGATCCCAACCTTTGACTTTAGGTGTACCACTAAATTGTCATTAACAGCTTTCGCTGACCACCTCGTATGCAAACGGTAAAAATAGATACATACACATGCAGTGGCCGAGCAAGGTGCTAGGCGGCAAAGTCAGCAAAGCTGCTTATGATACCAGTGTGTTTATTTAGCAAACACAAATTAACACAAAACATCAATGGAAAACATTAGAATGGAAAACACATGATGGAATGCACAAAGCAACACTATTTTTTTAATAATAAAAAGCCATAATGCTATATTTACTAAACATTATATAGCTAATTTATTTTCAATTATCTATATAATGTTTTCTATTATTGTAAATGTGTGTATTTCAAGAATAAAACCCCACATAGCCCCTGCAGTACCCTCGTGTTCCAGCAGTGGTAGGGAGCAGGGTGTGCCCCTCCCCCTGCTCCCTCCTGACCCTGTGGTGAATAACAGCCTCATTGTAGCCTTGCAGATCCTACAACACTCTCCTGTTAGAGGGAGACTTTGTCTGGATGACATCACTGTTTACCTGCGGCACCCATTAACTTTGGCTGTGGTTCCCATGACGGAAAGATGTCTTTGTGTGTGTGTGTGTGTGTGTGTGTGTGTGTTTGATTGTTAGTGTGTGTGTGTTTGTGTGTGTGTGTTTGTGTCTGTGTGTGGGGGTTTATGTGTATGCGTGTGTGCAAGCCCGAGCTTGGAATGGGTGTGTAAAAGTCAGTTTAATCCTTATAAATGGATATGTGAAAGAAAAATACAATATATGAGGCAGGGCAAGAAGCAGCATGTCCACAGATTACCTTTAGTTCCCTTGCTGGGATTTAATGAAATACTCATACACATTATAGAGATAATCTTTGCATAAGTCATGCATAAACTACACAGAAAAAACTGTTGAGAAGATTGAAGATGGAAAGATTGCTCTGTTAAAACAATATGATTATATGTCTTTTTAGGGCTCGTGCTAGTTATATGAACCGAAATTTGCATTGTGTGCTTTGTGCTTTATACCAGGGTATATACTCACACAATGCCGGTGCAGCAGCGGGTACACTGGGGAAGTTTCTGCAGCCCGGGTGAGGAGACGGGAATGGGGCTGGCTAACTTGGGGATTGGAGATCTCACCGGAGATCGCAGGCTTCTCATTGTTTCGCTTGGAGACATGCCTGAATATAAAGAAAAACAAAGAAAATTGATTTAGTAAATATGTGATGACGTGAAGACAAAATGCCACCCAGTAAGACAGAGGTGAATTCCAGACATGGAAGCACACACACAAAGGTTTTGTTTGTCTCCATCGGTGCCTAGTTATGTGTTACTGCTATAGACATAGAAAAGATGGATTGACCCCCCCCCCAACACAACCCACACACACACACCAATATGAAAAGGCCCCCAGGGGTAAGATTCCCCCCTCCCTGTCGTGTGTTTTTCTGTGTGTGTGTGTGTGTGTGTGTGTGTGTGTGTGTGTGTGTGTGTGTGTGTGTGTGTTGACATGTCAAAGCTTGTCAATGCACTTTGGACTTATGAGCAGGGGGGGTTATACTATGGTCCACAGACCATAGTATATTCCTGCACACACCACTTGATTGTCCTCTTTAAAGAGCCAGTGAACCCATTGTTTCAACTGGAATTAAAGAGAGTTTGAGTTGAGAGTTTTAGGAAAGAGGGGGGCATTTTATCCCCATGGTTACGACCCATGCCGACTTTGTGTTACTTTTTTAGTACCGTCGTTGTGTATGAGCGTTATAATGAGCTAGGTTGTACATGACATGCACCACACACCGTAGCGTTATACTAGGTGTCCGGCAAGCCTAACCCTCACTCGGACGCGGCTATTAAATAATCTGCTTCTCAGACGGAGCTTCACCATCCACACACACCGTAGCGTTATACTATATGTGTCCAGGAAGCCTAACCCTCGGACGCGGGTATTAGGAGGAGGAGCTTCACCATCTATATATACTATAAGTGTCCGAAAAGCTCAACTCTCTCGGACACCGCAGTCAACCGCTGCCCAGACCGAGCTCCACACACACACACACCGCCGCCTGGGCCCGTTGGTCGTGGCGTCTGGGTGCCTTTTCAGAGGCACGAAAAGTATGGCACCTGCGTGGAACGTTCACATAGTGTTTTACTCCTTTTTTTCGAAATTGGGGTCTTATTTCGGTAACAGTGACGAAATTACATAGATTACTATATTGACGATCATATAAGACGTATTACCACGTTTACCACGGGTTCACTGGCTCTTTAAGGGCTTGTTTGTGCAGCAATACTCCTGCAACCCTCCCACTCCTCATGACTGGAGCCATTAGGGCACTTAATCTTGTCTGTCCTCCTCTGACCTGTCATCCTCTCTCTCTCTCTCTCTCTCTCTCTCTCTGCTCATTCTATCTTTGTTTCTCTGTCTCCATTGCACGCTATTGCACTCTCTGTGTATCTACCTTCTCCCTCTATCACTTTCTATTGCTCTGTCAATCTATAAAAGGAAAACTATGCCAGTAAACCGCATGTGGGGGTGACCTCGACTTGATCTTAGCAAGCTGTACAGTCCTGTGACTGCCGAGACCACAAGCCTATCTATCCAAAGGGACAACGGGGGGGGATGAAACAACAGTTAACAACACTTATAAGGTATGTCTGGTACAAACAGAGAAGTCAGGAGATTAAATTGGAGCTCACTGTCCCATGGGCCGCTAAAGCTCAAACTAGCACCAATTTGCTTGACTGTAGAAGCCCCCTTTCTCACATGTGCAGTACACACACACACACACACACACACACACACACACACACACACACACACACACTCAGGTCCTACCGCCATCCTCTGCCTCCAGTATGACCTGCAGGTACTTGAAAGAGCCAGACTGTTTGGGCTGAGAGACTGGCTCCTCGTAGTCCTGCAGCATCCGGTACACGTCGGACTCCAGGTTAAAACTGTTTCCGTTAGCATTACGGCCTCCTGGTGACATCATGTGGGGCTCGGGGCTACAATCATTCAAATTACAAGAAAAAAATTACATTTAACAAAGACTTTTAATCTTTAAGAACGAGTAGCGATTCAAAGAAGGGGTGTGAATTTCATTATTAATTGAATAGACTTGCTTTATTAAGTGGTAGCGAACCAATCAGTGAATACTAATGTTTAGATAATGTAATCCTTTTTTGGGTACTTGTGGGGGTATATATCTATATCTATCTTTTTTTTCCTTCACCAGCTATGAATGACCTGGCCTTCTAACCAAGACGGGAAGAAGGGTTTGTACTCTAAACAAGGATATCAGGATGAGATTCAGACCAAATCATGGACATTAGTAGGGATTCAGACCAAATCATTAAAAAAGAAACACAGAAAAATATATAAATGTATGCTTGCAGATCAAAACCTCACCCTTTAGTTTCACTCTTTTTCTAGAGAGGAGAAGATAGCAACAAGTAGAAAAGGGTTACACAAGGCAATACTACTAAAGAAGACTGGAAAGATGAAGTACATCCACACACACACACACACACACACACACACACACGCACATACACACACACACACGCACACACACACACACACACGCACACACACACACACACACACACACACACACACACACACATAGACATAAAAGGCGGAAATATGGATA
>OOFG01104881.1:0-12222 GCA_900323295.1 Molva molva | reverse complement strand
TCCCCAGAAAAATCGGGTGAGTTTATTTGTTCTAATGTATAGTTCGGATAGACTTTCTGGCAGGTTATAGAACACGTCGCGGGGAATGTAGTTGAGGTTGTTCTCAGAGATGTCGAGAACGCGTAGATTCAAAAGGTTTTTGAAATACCGGATGTACCTCGTATCGCCATCTCTCCAAAGCATATCTAAACGGTTGTCTATGAACTCCAGTCTCTCCAGGGAGAAACTGCTCATCTCTGTGTTAGTGGATGTTGAGATCTTGTTATGATTCATGAGAAGTATCTTAAGCTTGGGTAGATGTTCAGTGAAGTTAAGCATGTGGGTCAACCCCTCTGATTCAAAGTAATGATTGTTGAGGCTTATGTCTAGGATGACCAGATTTTGGAGCTCTTGAAACGCAGTGGGATGAAGAAGGTCCAGACGGTTCGCTGAGAAGTCCAGATATTGTAGATTTTTGAGATAAGTGAATTCACTGCCATTTAAACTTTGGCTCATTGCGTTTCCAGATAGATTCAGGCATTTCAGCCCGCCAAGATTAAAAAATTTTGAATGGAGGAAAAAAATATTGTTCCTGCTTACGTCCAAGGTCTTGCCGAAATTACTGCACTGTGCATTGACAAAGGAGTTAAAAACCCCAAGCTCCTTTTCTTTATATTTGCAACTACGTGCATACTCATCATACCTGAAGTAATGCATCTCTCTCACGCCCTCATCCCCAAATCGTTGAGCACCGGTCATAGGTGACCAACGCAGAGCCTGGTGACCAGAGGCAGAGCTAAACAGCTCTGGGCCTTCGGACGGGGAGGATATTTTGTTATCCGACAGATTGATTATTTTAAAGCTTTTCAGCTCCATCAGAACACTGAGATTGGCCATTTGAATGAAGTTTGTGCCCAGATCTAAAACCTCCAGGTCGGGTAAAGACATCAGCGGTTGGATGCCTTGTACGGTCAGCGATTGGAACACAAAGCCCCGAAGCCTGAGCACTTTGAGGGATTGGAGGACGGAGAACGTGGGGTTCAGATTCAAAGTGGCTGGGTATTTCTGCAGCTCGTAGTTGAACGATAGATCCAGCTCCTCTAGGTTGGAGAGGGATTTTGGAAGGTTAAAGTGCGCCACCTCCCCGGCCAAAAAGTTGGACGAGAGGTCAAGCACCTTCAGCTCTTTTAAGTTGACAAACCATTCCGGAAGCACGGTGGTCAGAGAGTTACTGTGCATGCGTAGTATCTTGAGTTTGGTCAAAGTTTGGAACGCATTCTCGTGTAGCTTAAGAGAGTTGTTTGGACAGGGATCACAAGGGAAAGGTGCGTTGTAACACCGCGGACAGTTTCCGCTAATATCCAGAATTTCCAAATTAGTTAAATTTTTTAAATCTTCTTCTGTGACTTTTTCAATATTGTTGTTATAGAGATACAGCTCTCTCAAACTTAAAGGCAACAGGGATGGGATATAGGACAAATTGTTGGACTTAACAGATAACAATGTCAAATTGCTAAGCTGTAAAAATGCCCCAGCCTCTATGCTATAGGACACATTGCATGGGTTTCGGTAATAACAGTTCTGACCCAGGTAGATGATCTCCACGTTTGTGATCTCCGAGAGGTTTTCTTTAGAAATGTAAAAGATGTGGTTTACTTCCAGACTCAGTAGGATGAGGTTTGGAGGCAGGCCCCTTGGTATGCCGTCCAGCTGATTGCCATCCAGGTACAGCGCCTGCAGCTTCTTCAGGTCGCTGAAGGTGTCTTCCATAATGGTCAGGCCCTTGGTGCACACACGATCCTTGGGGCCGATCTTCATGGGCACACAGTTGCATCGCATGTCGATCTCTGTGAGGTTCTCCAGGCCGCGGAAGGAGGTGGCGTTCAGCTCGGGAATGTGGTTGATGGTGAGCGTGAGGTTGGTGGCGTTCCCTGGGATGCCACTCGGGATGGATGTGAGACTTCTCTCGGTACAGTCCACCTTGACCGCACTGCCGTTGCTGGCCAAGCTGACGTTACACGGGAGGGTTTTGGGGTACCATCGCGTGGACGTCGACGCGTCAAGACCGAGAGGCCTCAGGCTTGGCAGGGTGAGACACAGCAGGATGAAGACGCCTCCTTTCTCCTGGATGAAAGGGGAGGAGGAAGATGGGGGGTGGGGTAGAGTGGGGTGGTGTTCAGAGATACAATAACAGGTCTTCTTCAGAAGAATCCTGGCTTCACATGAAACTGCTGCACACAGTAAAGAACACAACAGTAAAGGAACCTGCCACTTACATGCTGTGATAGATAACACATACGTAAGTATTGGCTTGCTAAAATCCAACAACAAAAATAACACTCCCACCAATCACCTCCCCCTCCCGCAGCAATAGAAGCACACGCACATACCGGTATTTAGTAGGGTATTTAGTACTATGTAGTTCAATGA
Organism: Molva molva; assembly: GCA_900323295.1. NCBI lineage: Eukaryota > Metazoa > Chordata > Actinopteri > Gadiformes > Lotidae > Molva > Molva molva. Next base: position 9,813 of record OOFG01104881.1, on the reverse strand, counting down.
CTGTGACAAAATAACATGCATGTGTGAAAGTTGTGCTGGGGTTGACACGTACCAGGTCCATCACTCCTGAGAAGTCTCACAATGTGTTCTGTTTTTCACGAGTGGCTGAGAGGTGGATGGAATGGTAGTGTGACATGGCGGTTCAACATGAACATGCAGTGAAAGTAACAGGTGTCTGGGGGTACGCTAGATCACTAGGTCACTTCCTTCTAAGTATTTATGTCTGTTTTTGTTTAGCTGTAGACTTTACAGAGTGTGTGCGATTGGGCATGGCCTAGGTGAAATGTATGCAGGGTTTTTCCTGCCTCAAAATGAGGCAGAGGTGGTACCCAGGCGTATTTTCAAAATGGAGAATGTGGGCTCATTATGGGAGCATATTTTATTAATATAAATAAAGGTGCCCTGTTCAACATTAAATACAACATAAAACCGTGGAACAAATAGACCAAGTAGGCATATCAATTAAGGAAAATGAGCAATGAATAGGCACAAAGATTTGCCTCATCATCAAACGAACCCAATATAACAGCATGCACAAACACACAATACCTGGGTATTTGGAACTGTCTAGACCAGTGTTACTCATTGCGCGGCTCGCGAGACTCATGCGGCTCGCCAAGCTTTAATTGGTGGCTCGCATGGCAGCTAATAATTATATGATAATGCAGCCAATACACATAATTCATAAAAATACTCAAAACAGTTTATATTTCATTTATATTGCTAAAGGGGTGGAAACTGTCACCAATCTGGCAACACTGCACACTTAGTAGTAGTAATAGCGTAGTAGCGTTAGTTTGGCAATGCTTCAATTCATTGAAGCATCCGACAAAAAATGGACCGATTTCTAATCAAACAAAGTCGCAAACCAGATGGACAGAGACAAAGTGGTGTGACAAATGAGGGAAATGGAGACTCGGAGCATGCAGCAACCGAAAATCAATAGGAAGACGCCGAAGAGGAAACTAGCGGGCAGACAGCAGTTGTTTTTAATTTGCGTTTAATGGTTGGAGTGGCTTTTGGTGTTTTGTGGTAAAAGTGGCTCTCCTATTGACTTTTTCCTGCCAGTGTGGCTCTCATGGAAAAAATAGTTAAGATCATTGGTCTAGACACTGGACTAAAGGAGAGGGCTGGAGCTAGCTGGCTAATTAATCCGTTGCTAGCGGCTAAATATATTCTCAACTAGGCAACCCAACAAGTCGGACAGTATATACATGAAGGATAAACGGGGGTAGACTTACAGGTATCATGGACGCTAGGGATGCACCGATTCCACTTTTTTTAGTACTTACATTTGTGTACTCGCCGATACCGAGTACCGATAAGAGTACTTAATAATACCATTACAGTTTAAAGAGCCAGTGAGCCCACTGTTTGAGCGGGAATTCGAACACAGATTTAAAAAAATGTGTTTTGTGCTGAGAGTTCTAGGAACGAGGGGGCGTGTTATCGCCATGGTTACGGCCCACGGCAACTTTTTGATCCTTACCGTCGTTGTGTATGAGCGTTATAATGAGCGATGTTGTATATGAAATGCGCCACACACCGTAGCGATATACTATAGGTGTCCGGGTTTCCTAACCCTTGGACGCGGGTATTAAATAAATCGATGCTCAGACGGAGCTTCACCATCCACACACACCGTAGCGGTTTAAGATACGTTTCCGAAAAGCCTAACTTTCTCTCGGACGCCGCAGTTAACCGCTGCCCAGACAGAGCGCCACACGTCCACACAAACCGCGCCGCTGGTGCCCCTTTTTTCTCTAAATTGGGGACTTATTTAATATAATAAAATTGATAAAATTGCATAGATTGCATAGATAGAGAATTGTTGGCGATCATATAGGACAAATTACCACGGTTAAAAAAAACTAAAAAACGTTTTGGGTTCACTGGCTCTTCAACGTTACGTCACGTTTCGTAAAGTGGTATCGGGTGGTTGTATCGGAGAAGTTTTACGAGTACGAGTAGGCCTACGAGTACGAGTACATGAGCACAGTATCGGGCCCGAGTCCGAGTACTGGTATCGGTGCATCCCTAATGGACGCACACGTACACAGACTAGGTGAGACTAATTTATGATATTGATAATTCTTAATTCTGAGGAAAATATTGCTACCCTCTCTCTTTACACTTTTTTTTCTCAGACTACAGCCCCAGAATGCTTTCGTAATTAGGCCACATTCAAACACAAAAATACACGTGAATGGAGCCTTTTTTAACAACACTGATGGGTTGTAACGTTAGTTTAGGAAACCTTTTTAAGAAATTGGACGTGCTTGGATGCAAAATATACAATATGCCCCTGTTTGAACCGCCACGAAATATCAGGTCGCAACCTGACACATTCCTGCTGTCGGGAATAAAGCACGCATGGAGGAAATTCCTTGATGAAAATTGCCGCTCTCTGGCCGTTTTGGCAGCACCTTTCCCGGTGCATTGTGCTGATTACGATACAGCGCTACCACATCAGCGATGCCTCAATTGCAGTTACAAATGACAGAAATCCACCGACTGCAACGCTTGTTTGAAAATAGTGTTTTCCATAAAGACACCTGTCAGAGTTCTGTCGAGAGCTGGAGGCGGCACGAAATTTGCATCGTAATTCTCTATGCAGGAAAAACCCTGGTATGTACTGCTAAACTGTTTGGTGAAATAAAGCATGGACCTTTGAAAGCCTTTAAGTTAGTAGTTTGTTGATTCATTTACAGCAGTTTGTTTTCCCTATTAGAGCTTATTGTGGTGCAATTTAAATGAAAAAAAAGAAACATAACGTGATGAGGCAAATTTAACTTTAACACGTTAAATAATTATACAAAAACGACAACACATCAAGTGGTAAGGTAACATAATGACCTAATCAACCAAAGAAAGATTCTCTTATATTTTTTTAGTTTAAATGTTTAATGAGGGTGCTGACAAAAAGGGAAAGTACTCAGTGATAATGTGCAAAGTATTCATCAAATCTACGGAAAAGTCAACAATATCACATTTTTTAAACACATTGTTTGTAAAGATTTGTCTCAAGAGCTCTCGATATTTTTATACTTGATTGAATGCTTTTTGATTTAAAGAACACATCAAATATTTCATCGTCTACATGGAAAGCCCCAAAAGGTCATTGATAAAATAATCCCTTCTAGCATTGGTGTTGGGAACTATAGGTCATTTTGACCTTATATTTTTATAGAGGTCTTTATATAATTATTTCAATGTTTAAATATGATTAATAGAGTTGTTTTACTTTACATAATAAAATACTGTAAACACAAGGCAAAGTCTATCGACGCAGTTGAAATTGGCGGCTTCAACCCATGGCATGTATGGCTTTAACTCAAAACTCGGAGCAGAGCAGAGACAGAGCGACTGTGTCTTTGTGCGTCAGTGTTCTCAATGAGTGCGTTAGGTTGTGGATGACGACGGACATGGCGGCAGAGTGACGCGTCAGTGCGTTCACACTTTGGTCGTTGCAGTTGCTTCCTGACGCCGCCTCGGCGGCCTTCAGCAGACCCACATAGTTCATGATGACCTCGTCCACCCGGGCCACCGCCTCACGCCGCTGCCGCTCGTCACTCAGGCCTTCCGCCAGCGACATGCAGGCCTGCGTCAGACAGCAGAGCGTGTGGAAGCTTTGTGTCAGAGTGAGCAGCAGCTCCTCCGGGCTGCTGTGCTCACGGGCCATCTGGCTGCAGGCGCTGCCCAGGGCTTTGGCCTGCACCAGCAGCGCTTCACAATGCTCCCCGGGGTGCCCGGTCTCCTCACCGACCTCTCGGCATTCACACTCGGACCCATGGCCGAGACTCCAGCCCACCAAACCGGTCATCTCTAAGGCGTCCTTACGGGCGTCTTCAAACCCCGAGGGCAGGCTGTAGGTTTTACCCATCATGGAGCTCACGCGTGCCAGCCTGGCTTTGAGGCTCATGTCCTGGTTGACGGGGGGGGCCGTGCTGGGCGGAACGCCTCGTTGATCTGCCCTCAGGGAGGCTGTTTGTTCTTCACCAGTGATGGTCTTTGTGGATTGCCGTTGCTTCTGGCTCACAGCCAACGGAGGAAAAGGGAATTGGACTGTCCTGTCGTCGGGATCGCCGTCGTTATTCACGTGGTCCCTCAGAAAGCAGTGGCTGAACGGAGCATGACACCTCCACGCTCCCGATGTCTTCAGCCTCGGCGCGGCCGACGGGGGAAGCAGAACGGCGGTCCCCCGCAGGAGCTTCCTGCCTGAAGAGCTGACCGAGTCCACGGCGTTTTGGGACCAGCTCTTGGGTAATGTTTTGGCGTAGAATCTCCTGTGTTGTTTTGGTGGACCTGGAGGCGGGCCGTCCGGGCCGCCGCTCTTCCCCGTGAACGTGGCTCTGGTCTTCTCCAGCAGGAGATCGAAGCTCCTCACCCCCGGAGGTGTCATGCTGCTCCAGCTCCTCCTCAGCACGCCGACTCGCCGCGGTTTCCTGAGGCTGCCTGTGCTCGGCTCACATGGGGGTTGGCTCGAGGAGGGATACAGGCCCGGTAAATGCCCACTGGTATCTGTGCTACTCTTTAATGGCGGTGGTGACGTGGCGGTGGAGGTGGTGGAGGTGGTGGTGGCGGCTGCATTTGTCTCATTACAGAGAGCTAAGGAGGGGTCGTCTTCCCATGCCTGCTTCAGTTGTGTGCAAGCTACACTAGGGGTAGTAGAAAACAAAGACACTTGTTAAGCATCTCTATAACTACACTGGGAGGGTCATAGTTACTTATAAACTAGCCTCAATTCACAAATGAGCATAGACTTAATTCACAATCTCTCTCCATGCAGCGTTGCAGTTATTACACACTAAATGCAAAAGAAAAAATGTCACGCAGTGCTGTGCAGGTTTCATGTGATAACGACTAGGAAGGCGGGCATACACAGAAGCAAACAACCTAAGTTCAGTTTTACCTGTGGTTTCTTTAATCTTGGGCACCCGATGGCTGCTGCCCTCCCTCAGGGTCCCGTAGCCGGGCTCGGCCGTGTGGATCTTCCTCAGCAGCGTGGGGTCCAGCGGGGGTCCGGTCCTCCCCTGCCCCGCGGCGCCACACATCTTGTCCTCGGCCGCCGCGTAGGCCGTCCCCCGCCCGGGGCCCTCGGAGGTCAGCGCGTGGGCGCTCTCCGCGCACAGCGGCGAGTCCATGGGCGTGGCGCAGCAGCTGCTGCTGCCGGTGCTGCAGCCCGCGTCGATGGAGGAACACTGCGAGTTCTGCAGGGAGTGGGCGCCTCCCTCGCTCTGCAGCGACGACATGCGCTTGCTCAGGTGGTAGTCATAGAGACGCGGGCCGTCGTGCTCGGTGGCGGCCGCGGCCTTGATGTTGTGCTGCTCGCCGCCCTGCGATCCGCTGCCGTCGCCGCGGGGGCCGTCGGAAGGGGATCGCTGACGGGCGATTAGCGGCTGGCAGCGCTCGTCTCCCCGCTCCGTCAGAAGGCCCGCGTGGGAAGACTGTGAGTCACCCGCACATTCTGAGAGGGAGAGATTCTCTGACATTTTGGTCCCGGGCGCGCGCTGCCATGGCTGCTGCCTCTCCCGGGGGTGACTCCGCCCCAGGTCCAGTTGGTTCATGTAATGAGAGTCTCTGGCGGTGAAGCCGTTGTACCTCCCCACTAGATGAGGCAGCTCCTCTTTGAAATGCCCGTGGCATGAGTCGGAGGACTGGCTGGGATCTCCCACCGGTCTGCGGTCCGGGTCCCTCAGCGTCCCTGACTGCCGGCTCATCACGGAGCCCATGTGCATCTTGGAGAAGAAGTCGGTGAGCGACTTGGTCTCCATGGTCTCTGGCTCCATCTCCCCCCCGTCGGAGTGGAGGATCTGCGAGGAGGAGACAGCTGAAGACTTGGCCTCCTCTTCCTCCTCCCGGGGCACCTGGGAGTTGTAGTCCACATCTTCTGCTCCCCCCTCGGCGGGTGTGATAAACTCGGTCTTCTCCTCAGTCCTGCCGTGGTACCCCTCGGCGAGGTGAACCATCCTCAGGTGGCTCTCGGAGTGCCTCTGAGCGGAGGTCAGCTCGGAGCTCTCCGTCATCTCAGAGGAGTTTGTTTCGTTTCCAGAATCCGACGAGGACTCGGGACTGAAGGCTCGGGAAATGTCCACCCCTGCGTGCCAGAGGAAGACAAACACCTCGTTAACGACTTCATCTCAGGGCGATAAATGATGGATATTGTTGAAATAGTGGAATGGAAAGTGTATATAATGAAAAGAAAAAGGATTTACTTTAAGAGTATGGAAAACATAATGCATATGAATTATTCATGGGGTCAATACTTACAGTAACATTCACAATGATGAAAAATAAACAGCTTGAATGCAAATGAGAAAATAACCAAAACACACCACAAACAGAAAGTTCACAACACAATGAACCAAATGGTAATGACGAGAAAATACACAAATGTGCTCAAGTGAATGAAACAAAAGACAAAATGGAAACAGAGAACAAAATGGGGCTTTATTCCAAAAGAAAAAAGCAACAACAAGAACAACAAATCAAAGTAATGGCTCCATCAGTGTGCGGTCCTAATGGATGAACGTGACGATGGTGTAGGTAGGACCTGTGCTGCTCTCGGACTGCTCGGGACTCTGGTCCTCAGACGCAGCCAGCTGCTCCAACGCCCGCAGGGTCGACACCACCGCGTCGTCCAGGGGCTCTCCGGGGCCCGTCGGCCCCTGAGTGGGCACCGAGTCTATGAGGGACACGGGGATGTCGTTGCAGGCCCCGCGGTGGGGTCCGGCCCGGGCCCCCTGCTGGTGCTCCTCCTCGTCCGAGCTGTCCCTAAAGCCCGGAGGAGGTGCGGCGATAGCCAGGTTGAGGGAGTGCAGGAGCACGTCGCTGTCCTCCTCATCGCCTCCCTCCGGCAGCGGGGGGAGGGAGGTGAGGTCGATGATGTCGTCGATGGACCCCGAGAGCGAGAGGAAGGTGGGCTTCTCCACGTCGCTCATGACGGCGTCCTCCTCGCAGCTGATGTCGTCGTCGTCCTCGGCGTCGTCCGTGGTCTCGGCGTAGCAGATGTCCCTCAGCAGCGGCTCCTCGATGCACTCGCTGGGGCCGAAGATTTTGCCCGCGTACTGGTAGCCCCCCACATCCTCCGCGGCGTCCATCAGCCTGTACTCCTCCTCCTCCAGACGCACGTACATGGGGCTGTGGTTGTCTACGGCCTCCGCCTGCTCGTCCATCAGTCTTTGGTAGCCCAGATTCTGGGGGTTTACGCTGTCCAGGGGGGGGTCCCCGAATATGAAGGACACCTTGGCGCTCCGGGCCGAGTCCTGGGGTTTGGGCCTGGGGGCGCCGTGGTAGGGTTGGGGTAGCGGGGTCCGGCAGCGCTCCACCCTGTGGGCCATGTGCACCGCGTGCTGGGGCTGGTGGATCTCCGAGATGTACACCGGCTCCATCTCGCTCTCGCACCGACCACGCTCGCCGTGGTAGTCGCACTCGTGGAGGTCCAAGAAGTCCTGTCCGCACCGCTGACCGCAGCCCCGGTCCTCCGCTGCCTTGTACGGCGTGCTGTAGGTCCACTCGATCGCCCGGTAGTTCTGCTTCACTCTCGCCTCGTGACCTGAAAAGAGGAAGCGGGAAGAAGAAGATATATAAATGGACTTTTCATTTCTCACTCTATTCATGCTTTGATGTAGGAGATGATTGATTGATTCAATTCAATTTTATTTGTATAGCCCTTTATCACAGGTCCAGTCTCAAAGGGCTTAACACGTCATATATTAATGACCCCCCCACTGACCCTCGCCCCCCAGAGGGCAAGAAAAAACTCCCTTAATCAGCATGGAAGAAATCTTGAGAAGGAAGGCAGAGTGGGGATCCCTCCTTCCAGGGAAGGTCCGGAGTGCAATGGGTGCCATAAATGACATACATACATACAGGCAAAACATTTTAAATAATTTAGTTTAAAAAAAAGTTATGTTTATGGTGATGTCACGCTGGTCGACGTGAGACGTGAGACGTACTCGCTTCCGCGTTCTCCGCGCTGCTCCGGGCCACGTTGAAGATGGAGCGCCGGGAGTCCACCAGTAACCGGTAGTAGCCTGCGGTCAGACAGGCCAGATTCATGGCATCAACCGACTCCATTAACAGAGTTATTGGCTGTGGAGGAGAGAGATAAGCCGCACACAATGAGCACACAATGGCTGTAGGGCCGGAATGAGGTGATAATGACTGCTAAGGCAGCTTTTCACTAAAAGCTCAATATAGTGCTGCAGATCAGCTCAGAGTGTATAAAACAGGGGGAGCATCTGTTTCCACGTTTCATATCAAAAGCTAATTATCTACGTCATTTGGTGGTTGCTTTTATCCAAAGCATCTCACACTAACACGAGCGACTACATTCTTCAACTGAGTAGGGAATCGAACCCCTAACCCTGGCAGAGGCACCAGTCTAACCAGAGCGGGCTCTTAAGGTTTGGTTCACCTTCACGTCCAGAACGTGGAGCTCCACCCGCACCATCTTCTCGTCCTCTGCGTACATCTCGATGCGGTTCACGTGGCTGAAGTCGGCCAGCAGAGCCACCAGGTTGGTCTTGGGGTTGATGACGTGACTGATGCCGTAGCGTGGTCCCACCAGCAGGGTCACCTCCGTGTGCTTCTCGCCTTGCTGTAAACACGGGAGGGTCAGTCTCAATGCTGCTCGTTGTCTGGTGTTGATATCGTTTATTCAGGCTCTAAACGTGGAGCTCAAACAGGTGTTGGAACAGACACTTGCCACTAAGATGGATTTGAAGACCCGTCCACCGTACAGTCTCAAGTCACTGAGGTACTTGAGATAGTGGACCTTGGCTTGCAACGCCGTCAGCTGCAAGAAAGAGGGATGTTCATGTCACGACATGAAACTAAGAAAGCATTGACCTAGCACTCCACTAGTCAAGGGCCTTCTGTGTGGAACGGTAAAAAAAGGGGAGGGAGAGAGAGGGAACAGAAGAGAGAGTGGGAGGGAGAGACGGAGGGAGGTGTAGAGGCCACTGTACCTTTTTACCGGGTGGCACCAGGTTCTGGTTGGTCTTGAGAACGTGAGTCAGGGCCTTTTTAATGTTCTTCTCCTTCATGCTGGACAGCACCGCAGGAGGCAGGAACAACGCCAGGCCCCACTCCTTCCTGTCCAGCCAGAATCCATACTGATTAGCTCGCCCTACTCCGGCACCACACAAACAGCCAAGTCATTGGTCCTGACCACCAATCAATCCATTCTCCCAGAGGTGCTGCATTGATTCATCGACCGGCTACTATTGTAATTATTCAATCACCCCGTGGCGATTATTCATCCCATAAAGCGACAGACAACAGTAGGATGTTGACAGATCGTATTTCATATTTTCTCTTATTCTATATCTATTTAACAAAGAGGACTCCACAGTTTGGGCCATCGAGGATGATGTGATAATGAGGACGATGTGGTGATGAGGACGATGTGATGAGGACGATGTGGTGATGAGGACGATGTGATGAGGATGATGTGGTAATGAGGACGATGTGGTGATGAGGCGTCCTTACTCGATGTACTTGAGGGAAACCTTCTGCGACTGCTTGGTGTTGATGGTGAGGATGTACATCTGTAGGGCGGCCAGACGAAGGGCCGTGTCGTATTTCAACTCTGACCCAAATCTCTCCAACACCACGTCGTTGCAGCTCTGGTGGACATGGACAGAGACAGAGAGAGAGGGAGAGAGACAGAGAGGGGGGAGAGAGAGAGACAGAGAGGGAGGGAAGGAGAGAGACAGAGAGGGAGGGAGAGAGACAGAGAGGGAGGGAGAGAGAGAGACAGAGAGGGAGGGAGGGAGAGAGAGACAGAGAGGGAGAGGGAGAGAGAGA
>OOFG01104880.1:0-12239 GCA_900323295.1 Molva molva | reverse complement strand
CTGTTGCATTAGGGTCAAAGAGCTTGAAGGCAGCGAGTATGGTTTCCTCTGGGTCAGTACCTGGAAGGGTGGAACATGATCGCTCAATTCCATTTTTGTTTAGATGCATAGCAATTATTTAACAGGTCTCACCATTTAGTTTCTCTCCAAACAGACTGAGGAACACCGTAAAGTTGATCGGACCCTTTCCCTCGTTCAACATTTCTTCTAGCTCTTCATCATTGACATTGAGCTTTCCTGAAACACACACACACACACACCACCACAACACACACACACACACACACACACACACGCACACACGCACACACACACGCACACACGCACACACGCACAAACACATTTCAAGATAACATGGGCAAAGGAGAATAACTGTGAAGTTTGTCATAACTATGTTTTTGAATCTTTTACTATGGATCTTATATTATGGATAGGTCAGTGAGTAAAAGATGAAAGAAAACAATGAGCCAGAACCTAGTTGTCCATAAGTCTCCTTGAGGTCTTGTTTTTTGATAACACCATCTCTGTCTTGGTCAATGCAGCCAAACGCCTGGAGAACAAAGCAGGCATTCATTATTGAACATAATGAAATATTAACAATTGTAACCATTATAATGGTAATTATTTAACAAATGTTATTCTATATCCCTTTTTCCATTTTTAAAACCAGAAAAGTGAGCAATAATAGTTACAGTAATATTAGTTCACACAATAGACATGTTTCAATAACATTTTAATAGCATCTAGAGTTCATCCTAGTAATTGTAGGTTCTCCTACCTCTTTAAACTCCTGTATCTGAGACTGCTCAAACAGTAATATTAGTTCAAACAATAGACATGTCTCAATAACATTTTGATACCATTGCCTTAGAGTCCATCATAGTAATTGTAGGTTCTCCTACCTCTTTAAACTCCTGTATCTGAGACTGCTCAAACATTGAGAAGACATTGGAGCAAGCCTTCTGGGCTCCCCGCTGTCTCCTGTTAGCAGCCTTTTTGCTCGCCTTTCCGCAACAGAGTGTGAACACAATAATTTAGTTGACAGCTTGAACACAACATTCAACAGTATAGACACAATACGACAGTTTAAACCGAACATACAATGGTTTAAACACAACATGCAACAGTTTAAGCATAACATACAACCGTTTTTTCATACATCCATACAGGTCACAAAAGTTAACATGGAGTCACCACCTTTGCAGGATTGGTAAAGCATGTTTCGGTTATTTTATGAATTTTAAATGTTAAAAACGTAAACACTCTCAAAAGCTTTAAGAACTTTAGGATCAGGCAAAAGACTAACAATAACATTGCAATGAAATAAGGGTGTGGTTGACTATCTTACCATTTCAGGATGAGTGAGTGTGTGTAATAAATCAGTTGAGTTCCAGACTAGGGGTGATGCTGAGGGAGGGTTAATATATGACCCATGTTATCTCCTAGCTTCTTATAATAGCCTATGGTGGACAGTATAGTCCCTTACATGGACACCTACACCGTCTCTCTGTTGCTCTCTCTGCACCATGTCTGAGATAAGTGAGAGAGAGATAAGAAGTGGGGCACCACAGATTCCTCTAGGACTGGAAAGAGAGATAGCAGGGACAATAACCACAGTTAGCTCATGTAAACTGTTTGGAATTGATAAGGTTAATAGTAAAAGTCGTTTTCACTGCATGGTCGAATGCAGACAGAACGTTAGAAAGTTTGGCCTAAAAAGGTTCTAAAAAGTAGATGCTATTGACCTAGTAATAAAGTTGAACATTTTGAGGATATTCTTAATTGCTTTTTCAGCTCTCAGAAAAACATGTATCTGTAAGAAAGGATCTGTTTTTTCTAGTGGAAGAATTACACAAAACCTTTTTGGACCGGACACATTAAAAAACTCTTTATTTACAGGTTGAAACAGTCATTAAAACCTTGCAGTAGAGGATCAGTTGACTCTCAAAAGTGTTTCAGTCTCGCTTCAATCTTTAAGTAAATCTCAAATACAAATGAATGTCTTGTATTTGCTTGTTTTTAATTTAAACACTTCAACACTTAAATACCTAATTATGTAGCAATTATATTTACAGTCAGGTCTATTTTTCATACAAAGCACAATACATTATTAAGCCAATATAAACAAAAAGTAATTAACAACTCTTGGCTAATATATGTAAAGTTTAGGGGTGAAACGGTTCACAAAACTCACGGTTCGGTACGATACGGTATGGTTGTGATTTTTCATGTATTATTAACATATACATATATGTAACAGTCAACAACATGGAAAACTTGGCTTCCAGTAGCATAGGGAAACATAAACAAAACACTAGTGCCTGCTTTATAACATGAAATATTATATAGTCATTTAAATAAAACTTCAACAAGGAATAAATAGATCAGCAGCATATGGCAAAATTAAAGGAAAAATTCTGGCTTTTTCTACCTGGACCCTATTTTCTGATCATTTTGGGTCTAAGTGACTAATGTGGACAATGTTTATCTAAATTGGTCCAGTGTTGAGCAAGAATGCTGCAGCCATAATCCACAAAAACGGGCTGCAATGTTATCCTTTGGGCAATAGCGCCCCGTCAATGTCCGTCCTTTAAAAGTGCTTGTTTTTGCCACTGACAGGCTCTGATTATATACTATCATTATGTAAAGGATCCCTACAGAGAAATACAACCTTCTTCTCTACCTTTCACTTGATCCGGTCTGTTATTGTGTCCTACCAAGTCTCGCTTAACTTTAGTTTCACATCTAGACCCTTATATTTCCTCCACATCAATAACTCATTGGTTATCTTTAAAGGGGCCCATCTATGTTCATTAACAATCAGCTCGGACATATGAACTTAGAATTGACTTCTGTGCAGGTATTTTTTCCTTTGGTTGCGATTGTGATCCTATATAAAATATCTGAAACAGTGTTATATTGATAGAGTAATTATTACAAATGGTGTGTTGGTCTGTGATGGTCTTCATGTGGACCCTTGCTTACATTGTGAAAGACATTCCTCAGCTAAAGAAGTGCTTCCAAACTTCTGGCCAGAGTTCTGCCCCTGGCCACACTGTCTCAGGAAAAGGACTCTTAAGGCCGTCAGAGATCCCCGTTGATGAGGCAGGAGGGGTCGCGTTGCATGACGACAGCCCTACTGTGTGATCATGCAGGCTGCCATCTTACAGGCTACAGCCGAAATGAGGGCGGCACCCCTGCCGCTTCCCTCCTCTGATTGGATGAAGGTGATGTCACAATGCGGTGTGAGCTCCCGGACTATCTCGTGGAACCTGTCTTGGAAACTGTGAAAAGGAAACAAAAAATAAGAACCAAGAATAGAAGATGAAGTCACAACTCCGTATCTCTACCATCTCTATGGTTCCCCCTCCCGCTGCATTCGTCAAACTTGCACCGACGTTAACCCTTTGTGTCTCGGCCTCACCATGGGTGTAGTTTGTAGACGGATCCATCAACGCCCACCGTGATCTTGAGTGCCTCCTGGCTGCGGCGCTCGCGCATGACGTTGATCACCGCGGCGAGACCCGCGGCGCACATGTGAGCGGAGCGCGTGGAGACGCTCTCGCACACCAGGTGCACAATGTCACAGTCCAGCTCTGATGGCAGCAAGCCCAGGGTGGACAGGATGTTGTAGATCTGCTTCCTGTCCCCAGAGTCACTAACATGGGGAGCAGAGGGCGAAAAAAGGGCATTATTAAGTCTTTGTATATTGAGAGTGAGGGACCTTTGATATGTTATTACTATACTATTCTTAGAGTGGTTACAGAAGTCTATTGGTGATTCACTTGAAACAAGGATGATGAATGATGACTTATGAGCGTTGTGGAGCATGTCCTGTGAAGCATGTCACGTATGGCCTCACCTCTCCACCTGGGACACATAACGCGTCTCGAAGCCGCCGCGTGTCTTGAGCAGGTCCGATGCTTCGCCGTTGAACAGCAGGTCTTCGTTGACAAGCTTGATCAGAACCAGTCTGACCAGCTCTCCCATGTACTTCCCGCTAATCAGCTTCTCATATCTGCCGAGAGGAACAAAAAAACCCAAAACCAAACACACGGATGGGGTAAGGACACCGCTTGGGAAGGAGGAGTGACAGTTGGGGAAAGAGACGAAGAGCGATGAAAGACGTACGCATAAGGGACGTGCGTCATGACAACACGTGTGCAAACAACGGCGCCTTCTCTATTTTCGCCCGGGGCGAGGCGCAGCGGGGGGGGGAAGAGGGAGAGAGGGGCCGGATGCAAATCTGCATGTTGCCCTTTTTGGGCCGTGGAGGCTGAAGAGGGTGAGTGAGACCCAGCGCGTCGTGCGGGATGTCGGGTGAAAGGTAAACAGCCATTAGGCTGTTGAGCACCAGCCCAAGTTCAGGAGAAAGGGATCATTAATCTGACACCTCCGTCTGCTGACTGACCGCTGACGTATACACACTCTGACCAGTAACAAACATACACTGGCAAAGAGCCGGTCACTTAGCAACCACACAGAAGTGCTCAGCTGAGGGTCAGGTGAGTATTGCTCAAGAGTGATAATTATGATTACCAAAAAAACAAAACAGTAACTAATCGAGTAAGTGGCATCTAAGGTTAAATGCTCCAGTGTGTCCTGAAAACGTGCACGTTCCCCTGAAGAATAGTGAATGCACGTGCGCATTGGCGATGGGATTACATAACCTTTTCCTACGTGTTTCAACACCCCCTGTGCGTCTCAACTCACAGTTGCTGTCCGGGGTTTAGGGAGAACTCGTCCACCACTCGGTCGTACTCCAGTCTGAAGTCTTCCAGCTCCCCGTTGTCCCCGAAGGCCCCCCACTCTGTGTTCACACACATGCGACCCTCCTCTCCCTCCACCAGCTCCACAGTTCGCATCTCCTCCATGTAACAGGCATTGCAACCAGTGCCTGTGAAAAAGAAGATTCTCATTCGGATGTGTTGTCATAGGGTTATTTTTCTACGTGTGGCTGTTTTGCTGTGTGTGTGTGTTTCCTATGGCAGCTTACCAACAATCATCCCAACCTCACAGCTACGATCTTCGTAGTAGCAAGATATCATGGTGGCCACTGTGTCGTTCACCATGGCAACCACATCCATCTCAAAGTCCTGAATGACATAATAGAGAAAATAAAACAATCATATTAGAGGACATTGATGTTGGAGTTGTTGGTGTAGCTTTCCCCTGAGCTGAGCTACCTACCCCTCGCCTCTTGATTGCATCCCTCAGCAGGCCCACAATATTGTTCCCTTCTGCCCCTGAAGCCTTGAAACCTTTGGTCCAGTTCAGTAGAATACCCTGTAGGAAGAGCCAGGATAACAACATGGACCTACTTTCTGTCAACGTGTCATGTTTCTGCTGCTACAAAGTTATACCGACAACTTAAAAGGTTTACCATTTCCACTTCATGATAATACAGAAGAATATTTTGGGTAAAGCTTCCCAGGATTTTCCCAGATGTTTTCTATGAGAATCAGCCTACCTTGTCGATATCTTCATGTCGGACGGGGAAGGAGAAGGTGAATCCGAGTGGAAGCTTCTTATGTTTGATGTGGTGTTTGCCCAGAAAATCTGAGATGCACTCCGCTATGTAGTCAAAGAGCTGTGTGTGTGTGTGTGTGGAGACAGAGAAGGTATGTGAGAAACATCCTGAGATCATGACACCTATGGTAGTTCTTAATGAAAGTTAAGGGAAGGGGTTTTTAGTCACCATTTCAGCGGTCCCGGTCATCTCATCTTCGGAGATAGAATACATCTGGTTCTTGGTCTCCACCTTCCAGCCCCGCTCCTCATCCTCTCCCACCTTCACCAGCATGACCCGGAAGTTGGTGCCCCCCAAGTCCAGGGCAAGGAAGTCTCCCACCTCTGACGTAACCGCAAACACTTCAATGTATTCATCAGCTTTACCGTTCAAGTAGCGAACGTCAGGCTCATGCTATCCTAGCCTTAGCAACGCTCCGATGTCAGAGCAACACTCTTACGACACTTAAATGTTCCCTAGCAACGGACCGCTTGGTGCAAAAGCAACAATGACAGCAATGCATAGTAGAGCGGTGCAGTGTATATACCTGATCCTTCTGGGGTAGAGCAGACATAGGTGGGGAGCATTTTGACACTGGCTTCCTTGTGTGTCTCCAGACGCAGCCCTCGGTCCATCTCGAGCTGCATCCTCTTCATGACCTCTTTCAGGTCCTCCTTATTCAGACGGAACTCTGAGAGAATCTGCTCCACCTTTCAGAGGCAGGGAAAATTGCAGGGCTGCCATTAGATAATCAGTCAAGAATTACGTATGACGTTTGTTGCCATGTGTATGCATTATATTTAAGACAGGAGCAGACAATTGAAAAGGGAGTCCATAGAAAAGTATAGAAAGAATATGTCTTGCAAAACAAATCTTCCAGCGTGCATCTTCCAGTAAAAACAAAAAAATCCATAAACATTGGCAAACAACACAAAGCATGAAACCACTATGAAAAGACACTCAAGTTACAACAAAATTCTTAAACAACGCAACCATATTGACAGCACAGGGACGATATTTTAACAACTTATACAAAGTTGCCCAACCCGAAAAATCTGTCAGAAACAACATGGGTAGGCGTATACACACAAGGTGAATGAATAACATTACAACCACTCAACCATAGAATCACCTTAACCTATATTGCTCCTATATTTATGCTGGACTGGATCACAGGAACAAACTTGCTCTGCTAGCTGTCCTATGCTTCAAGTCCTGTGGGTTTACTCTAATCTTGGATAATATAATTTTGTGCACCGAGGAATCATGTAATTATCTACAACACATCTTCAAGATCGACACTCTCACCTGACCCCTGGACATTTCAAGTCTAGGATCTCAAACCACTTCAACACAGCGGGCTACTGTTTTCACTGAGTATTGTCCTCTTTGATTTGTTTAACTCTGCATTTCTCTGTATCTCGATATCATTGTAAATGAGGGAAACCTTATTGATCCTTGAGGCTTAAATTAAGGTTTGACAAATGAATGAATGAATGAATGAATGAATAATTATATAATAATATAATATAATATAATAATATATATATATAATATAATAATTATAACTATAGAATAAGCGGTTGGTCTTACCATGAGGATTCGATCCACCTCAGCGTTGTAACTACTGGGCATCTTCAGAATCTGCCTAAGATGAGAGCTGACACACGGCATCTCCACGGGTCTACTTGATGTGCTGCTGAATGTGCTGAGGGTGTTTCTAGGTGTGCGTTGAGTGTGTGTGTGTTTATGATGTAACAGTGAACCGTCTGGACCACTGGGAAGAGCAACTCAGTGGGTTTTTATGCTCAACTAAAGTGGGCAGGCCACAGAGGACGAGGCGTCTTAGTCCTCCTTCTTGTAACCTCCCCCCATCTGGCCACATGCAAACAAACACAGCACCGTTACCACGGATGCAAACCCACATGAAGGGGGGAAAGTCTGGTGGCCTGGAGGATGGATGATGATCCATGATCCGATGAAAATATGAATATTTTCATTGCAGTGCCACAAAGAGACCTATGAATATCAGACAAGTTTGTGATCTGCGTTCTACACACATACCAGTATTTATTATTAGCATTTCATATGAAGCTTATGATCCCACATAAGGGGGTGCTCATACATGCTATTTCATTTTGTTTTATGTCTGTGAGAGAGGTTCACGGTCATTTTTCTGACCATAATTTAAAAATGTTTTTTAAAAAAAAGCATAATTTAAAAAAAGCTTTAGTGGCCTAAGCAACAAAAAAACGTTGATGGATTTTGTTTATGACTGTGTTCTTATATTAGGCAACACGTGACCTGTGACAATGAACTCACCTTTAACAAGCTATTGTCATGCTAACCTTGACCTCTCCATAGAAAAGCCCCACGTGCATTCCCGCCATGTGCATTGCCAAATCATACTTTTATTTGAAAACCCAAGGTTCAATGTTTAAAATTAGAAACCAACACAGCTAAAAATAGCTACACTATAGGATGAATGACCTGAGACAGCATGTGCCAGGTGATGTCAGTGGTTATACTTTTTATTCTAGCAGTGACCATAGCTGAATGACAAAGACAGAGGCAGTTTGGCTTGTGACCCTTTCCCCCAGTGCACTTTACTACAGCGTAAGACCAGAGGGGTTCACAGACCTTAATATGAATACACACACACGTGCAAGCACAGAGACGAGCAAGCACACAGATGTGCACGCACACGCACACACACACACACACACACGCACACATACACACGTACACACATGCACACACACACACACACACACACACACACACACACACACACACACACAATATGCATTCTGGTAATTCATTTAGGAATCAATATGCTAAACACATTGTGAAATTGTGTAGTAGTATTTATATCTAAATTGATAGACTCGACTATTTATTGATATACTGTAAATATGTACATATTTGTATTTATTGACAGACTTAACATATGTTTACTCATTCACTACTTCAGAGATCCAGTGCAGATATCTAGGGACAACTGCTCAGTGTTTTACTTTATCTTTATTTTTAAATAAAGATAAGTTATGTCACCTTTATTAATGATAAATAAAGAAAGAGAAATCATATCTTATACATGCTGTGTGGGCATTTTGGGTAGAGATCCACTCATTACCTTGAAAGGAGGAACAAATAAATGTAAAGATCAAATGAATTTGAGTCATTTGTGTAAAGTCTACCAATAGATATGTTTTGAATGAAGGCCAAGTACTACATAGCTGATTATTGTCTGGTTGATTTAACCAGCAGCAGTGTTTACAGAGAGATCTGCTTGATGGAGCTCAATCCCCCGAGCTGACCTCACACAGCCACCTAAATCTATGCACAGACTTACACAGATTTAAGATATGAGAACACACAAGTTAGTAACACAGAGCAAAGTAAACTGAGGAAAGGCCCCATCCAGACAATTTCACATCCTGTTCCTTTTGTCCTTTTTTCCCCCTAATGAAGTTGAATCAGATAATTAAATGTAATGCAAGTTGCAGTTGTAAAATATACCTACAGGTACATGCTGTCAATGTAGTATACATGGTTTATTTAATATACTGATAGGACTGGATGAACAGAGCAAATACTGTTTTATTTCAGGATAAGTGGGCCAGTTTGTAATAACATACGTTGCTTTAAAAAAGTAAACCCATGCTCAAATTAGGTTTATTTTCTGTGATGTTACAAAATAACCAAATGCTCTAGTAGGCTATGTTATTTTTCAATTATTATTGTAAATGATAGGATGCTCTTCACATCCGATCCTGCTTTTTATTGTAATCCAATGCTATAAAATGAATTAATGACTATAGTTGCACATTATGTATCTAACGTTTGGGGTCCCCTTGCACTCTTTAGACTGTAGCCTATAAATATAACAGTTAACTTTTGGGTGACCTCGTACCCATATAATAAAATAAAAAAAACTATACAAATCAAACAAGGTGGACAAAAGCACATACATTTTAAGTTAGAACATTATTGTTTGCGTCATCGATTTGGAAATGCTTAAATTATTGAGCAAATTATCTTGTTTTTTACCTTTTCCATCGTAATAAGAGAGTCCATGCCAAATATTTCCCGTTGACCATGGGTGCTGCGATGAACGAATGGGCTTTTGGTGAATCAGCACTGTCAATTAATTATCTTCATTAGCATTTGTTACATAGAGTCCGTGCGGTAAAAAATGATTTAAAATAAACTAATCTACTAATCCATTGTATTATAAGATTAATTTAAAAAGCAAAGTGTAAGGGCTATAACTCTTCACGGCATGTTTTTTTCTATAACAAAAATCATAAAATAAAATTAAGTTTATCGTTAAACTAAAACCTCTTTGACGACATTGTCTGATTAGAAAGAATGTATCTTAATTTCTCGCATTGACGTCCATCTGAGGTCCTCAAAGCCAAGCTGGTGCTCCATGGTAAGGTTGGTGAAGTCCGTTCAAGTCTATTGCCAAATAGCCAATAGGCCTAACTAAGCTAACGTTACTTAAAATAAACATATTTTGGTCTTAAGTTGGCATACTATAAAATATAAGACGAGAATAATGAGTTGAGTAGTTAATTGGCTGTTGCATTAAAAAAAAAACATAGACTAATATCTAGCCTATAGCAAACAATCCTTAATTCCGGGAAATAAAAAAAACATTCTTGTCTTGCCACAACTACCCATCAACAGCTGCGCCGTGCTGGCTCCCTGGTTTCCACGCCAAAACGTTTTCAATGTTTCCCTGGAAATGGTTTTACCGACCACACATTGATGGAAAACACTTAGCTCAGAACTAAGTGGCTAGGGAGAAATTGTTAAATGAAGCAAAATTACTTGGGAAAACACCAAATGATGGTAGCAGATCTATCAACAATATACCATTGACACGTTACTGAAAAATTAGGTGTACCCAGTTTTTCCTTTTTTTTACTACAAAAATCATTCACAGGACAAAAAAAACACTAAAATGACTATCAACATACAACATATATCTTTATATCTAGATATAGATATATAATCTATATATCGATATATTGAGATATATCTATATCTATATATCTATATATATATAGATATATATATATAGATATAGATATAGATATATGACGAAATTCGTTGCTTTATTTTGGTGATACATCTGGGAATTATGCGGGTTATATTTGTTGCAACGGCTTTCTCTCCTGCCGAGCCCCCATACACCCGGAACCTTTTCTCGTCTGGGTGTTCCTAATCGGACTCATATTCCGCTGGACACTTTATGGGTCGTGACGTGGTAATGGGTTGTTGTCCAGTTAGCATTTTGAAAACTTCTCTGCCGTAATCGAGATTTTCGTGCTCAAAAGTTGATGACAATTCTTTCAAACCCAGTGTTGTGCGAAGTTGGGAACTATTGTGGTTTCTGGACCAGGACCAAACTGTGTGGCTGCTCTGTGTGGTGAGGCCCGCACTTCGACCGCCTAGCCAGAGCCAATTACATAGCATAGATAAAATAAGAGTTGTTATGACGTCATCTGCTCTATATAACACTACGTTACTATCATGTTACAAAGTTTATTTATTTTGTAGGAGGCCGACATGGGGGTAAACGACAACAGCAAGTTGGCCAGCACGTTAACCGTCTACTGTTAGCATGTACGTTAGTATTAGCACTCCTATATAAGCTGGATGAGTATGACTCGTCATTTCGTCTTGTGTTGTTTTGTTCATCAGATCATTGGGGGCTCGCTGCTCATATCTGCCGTGTGACTGACATCACCGCCACTTTTGCGTCAACATGAAACTCTACAGCCTCAGCATCCTTCATAAAGGTGCCACCAAATCCAACCTACTGAAGGCGGCCTACGACCTGTCCTCTTTCAGCTTCTTTCAGCGCTCCAGGTGGGTGTGACCAGGGCTGTAACAATTCCAAATGTTGATGTACAATTAATTGTCTCAGAAATAATTGCCATTAACAATATAATTGTCTCTTTCGGTCAAATTTAAAAAATATTTGTTTATTTATTATTTTTCAAACAAAGTAAAGTTTTGAATGAATCCCAGGATACATATTTTGGTTATTTCACTGTTATGTGACCCAGATAATGTAATAACACAAGTACACAGCCTATGAAGTAAACCACGCCTCTTTATTATTATAAAACACAACAATAGTTGCTATGAACGCATAGGGACAAGTGCCAACAACTAACAATTTAAATAATAATCAAAAAATATAGTCCTCTGTGGTGGTGGGCGAAAAAAAAAAGGTTATTTATTCAGTGGGTTTGACGGGCAGATTTCGGGCCAGAAACACGAGCATGTTAAATTTCTCTGGCTTGAGGCAGGACCTCACTGGGCTTGCAATGGTGTCAGCTGTGCTGAACATTCGCTCTGAGCTTGTGCTGGTTGCACAAATGCACATGTATTTCTTTGCCAACTTGGCCATCAAAGGGAATTTTCTGTGGTTGTCACGCCACCACAGCAGAGGATCTGCTGAGGACTCAAGTACCTCCTCTTGCAGGTACTTGGTTAACTCTGCATCTGCCCTTGCTCTTCTTGGCACAGTAGCTTGGGCTTGGCTACTTTGGTCTCTTCTTTTTTGGAGCAGGTCACTGAGTTTCTTCTTTTTGGATGGAGGAGGCTCAGATGCATCATCCACCACTGCTTCACAGCTGCCACCACTGGCACCATCATCACCTTCATCCTCTTCTGTGTCAACCAACTCCTGTATTAGCTGGGTTTTCAC
>OOFG01104879.1:0-27292 GCA_900323295.1 Molva molva | reverse complement strand
TGATCCCCATTGCTCCGCTTACCGTATCTTCTGTGTGCAGGTGGAATGTCGGAACTACATCCAGACCCTCCACCCAGTAAACGACACCACCATGTATGTGTGTGGGACCAACGCCTTCAGCCCCATCTGTGATTATATGGTGGGTGTGATATATAGGCCATTGGTGGGGCACTTGTCTCTTTCTCTCTTTTCATTTGTTCCTTTATTTCTTTAAAGTTTTCCTCCTTTTCTTTCTTTGCTTCATTCTTTCTTTTCATTTCAGTTTTTTTCATTTCATTCTTCCTCCCTTTATTTCTTTCTTTTGATTCTTTCTTTTCATTTCAGTTTTTTTCTTCTTTTTGTCTTCTTACATTTCCCTGTATCTCCTTCATATTAATTCAGAGAAACAATGACCTGGCTAATAGTAGGCCTACCCGCATGTTACAGTGACGCATGGTTGTTCTGCCCTGACAGTCCTACTCTGACGGACGGCTGGTTATGCATGGACGGCAGGAAGAGGGAAAGGGGAAGTGTCCTTTTGATCCCTTCCAGAGATACTCCTCCCTAATGGTCGGTGAGTATGCCACTTCCTCTAGTCTACCACCACTACTAATACCACTACTACTACCACAGCTGCTGCTGCTGCTGCTGAAGGAACACGGAAGCAGCAGTACAGCCAAACACCGGCATGAAAGTCCAAAGTGCAGCAACGGCAGAAAAACATGTTGCGCACGCAGCAAACACAAGCGCACCCAAACACACACACACACAAACCCACAGATACAGACACACGTCCACACGGCATTTCCATTGTATAGCCACAATCTATTTTGGTGTTATTATTTTTCAGTTGACCGCATAATTGAGACAATTATTTGTTTTCTAAGTAGGTTGTAAATGGGTTGCTCCACCCAAGCTGAAACGTGCATATCTACCATCGTTCATGTTCACATTCACAGTATTTCTTAAAACAAAAACCTATCTTTCAGTACTAACTTGACTTGTGTCCCTGTTTCCTGTCTGCTAGGAAGTGAACTGTATTCTGCTACATTCATCAACTTCTTGGGGTCTGAGCCGGTGGTACTGCGCAGCTCTAACACGGCTGTGCGTACCGAGTTCAAAAGCTCTTGGCTCAATGGTAAGGGCATGGCATGTTCTTGTCTTTAATTATTACTTGTCTTTAGTTATTCATTGTGATGAACAGATTATTGAATTAATAAATATTCTGTAGTGCCTACTTTATAAGTTGAAATGGCTTTCTATTCGATTTTAATGGAACACGTGTACAAAATCGTATTATTTTTAAAATAAAATGTTTAATACATTTCTGGGGAATCAATTAATTTAACTTTCACGATTAGCTGATTACCGAAATTGTGATTTCAATTAATGTGCAAATAATTGTGAAGCACTAGTGTACACTACATCTAACGGCTAAAGATCAAGGATTGCATGTAAAAGAGCATGTTCCATTGCATCCACTTTTATCCATTTTTCATAGCGCCCACCTTCGTCTACATGGATCATATTCCTGAGAGCGCGGACAGTGCTGAGGGCGATGACGACAAGGTGTACCTGTTCTTCAGCGAGAACGCCATGGAGTACGACTTCTACAGCAAGCTCACCGTGTCGCGGGTGGCGCGTGTGTGCAAGGTACATCAACACAAACACCCAGCCACTCCTCTGGTTTTTATTTGACTATTCCAGGTCACGTGTGTTTACATGGAAGTGAATCACTATTGTCCAATTTGTTTCACAGTTCTTCACTTGCATGTTTATTTGATTTACATTGCAGTAGAAGATGGTGCTAAAAGGGCAAAGGGCACAATGGCTGTTGCTTGTACGACATATGGCATGGCAAAAACAACATTTAACACATAATAATAAACACATAATTAATACAGTCATCGTTATCCATGAAACATATCCAGGATTCAGGCTGTAGAACAAAAAAAAAATGATCTTCTATTGTTGAATTCTATTGTTTAGTTCAAATCAGGGCAAGGCCAATTCTCAGCCTGACCTGACACTGCAATTGTGTTGGTCAGACCCCAGCAATAATAAAAACAGCATAATCCTACAGCCAGCGGTAACAAGAGTGCTTTCCAGGAGGATATGGGCGGCCAGCGGACGTTGCAGAGGAAATGGACATCCTTCATTAAAGCCCGTCTGGACTGTTCTCTGCCCGAGCCCAGTCTACCTCCTATTGTCCAAGATGTCTTCCTGCTCAAACACCAGAACTGGAGGAGGAGCGTCTTCTACGCGGTGTTCACGCCCCAGTCGTGAGTGCAGCCTGTCTCTGTCTCTCTGTCTCGGTCTGTCTCCCTCTCTCTCTCTGGGGCCTCTCTCCAGGGTCTTTCCGTAGAGCTGTTCACGTTGGTGGTCAGTCTTGGAAGAGGACAAGAGAGTCCACGAAACAGAGAGTCTTAAATACACTATGAAATACATTCATACTATTTCAACATGCTATGACACAAAAAAAATAAAGTATTTCAATCCAAATCAAATCAACATGACTTACAAAAGCTGGGAAACTTTTTTACATAATATTGACGCTATTTAACTGTTTGACCTTTTTTTCCTCACAACAAAAGAACAAGGAAGCGAACACTTTGTCAACAGTCCAAAGTACAATAACAGATTCCGCGTTCTATATGCGTGTTCTTTTTTTATTCAGAAATAATCTATGGAGATAAAAGAATAAGAGATAACATTGTTGGAAAAAGACGAGAGTGCTTCTCTGATTACATAATGGGCAGCAACCGCTTAGGAATGACCACACGTTACAAATTCTTGCCTCTGAATACAATGTGTAGCACTTAAAAAATACAAAGCACAACTGACCTGTTTGAATAAATGGATGCCTAACCCTTTCACCAGAGGATCGTCACGCATGTCAGCGGTGTGTGCGTACAGCGTCGCCACCATTGGGGAGGTTTTCAATGAGGGCAAGTTCAAGACCTCCGTTGCCGTGGAGACGTCCCATGTCAAGTGGGTTATGTACAGTGGGGAGCTGCCAGTGCCAAGACCGGGAGCTGTGAGTTCATTATTTTAGGGAGTTTTGGCTGATTGATTTATGAAGTACAATATGAAAATGACTTAATTGATTTATTACCTGTTGAATCATGAACGACATTATGCACATGATTTTATCTTTTTTAGTTTATTGTACATTTTCCTTTTAGCATATTTGATTCGTGCATATCTAATATCCAATCAGAGAGTTCATGTCACAACACCTCAACATACATCTAAATAAAATGTAACACAAAGTTAAAAATGCAAATACAATGTCATGCGTGGCTGCAGTACAAATATCCACGTTCCACGGTCGTTCTCAGTGCATCAACAATGCGGCCCGGAAGCTGGGAATGAAGAGCTCTCTGGACCTCCCGGACAAGACCCTGCAGTTCATCCGGGACCGGCCCCTCATGGACGAGGCCATACGCCCGCTGACCGGGGGCCCGCTGCTGGTCACGCAGGGGGCCGCCCTGACCCGCATCGTCGTGGACAACGTCCTGGCGCTGGACGGACACGTCTACCCCGTCATGTTTATCGGCACAGGTACGGTAAACACGGGGAGTGGTAGTGGCAGTGGTGTAGTGATGTCTGCGCAGGCGGGGTGGACGGATATGTGAGGGATCTTAAAGGACATTGGTCTTTTTTTAGAAGAATACACAACAAACTTTATAGTAAAAAAAGAATGCAAAACAAAAAACTAAAATAATACTCTCACTGCCTGGAAAGTTGTATGTTCAACTCAAGCTGGTTGTTCAACATTTAATGAGCGAGACATGTTTATTCGTTGTAGAATTTGGCAAGAAGTCTATTGGGCAACACACACCATGAGGACTGGGCATATCTGTGATGTATTGAGGCTGTTTAAAAGGAAAAGGGAGTGAAATATTTTCCCTCTAATATTCTAGGGCTCCAGTGGTGAATAATTAATTCAATCACTCATTCACTTCACTTTAGTTTTTTGGGCTGTTGATTAATTTATGGATCACATTTTTTATATTAATTCACATTTCCTGTTAAATTATATATCTTAGTGTTATTACCTGTGGAACACTTTGCAAGATCTTAAATAGGGGAAATTAAGAAAAAAGACAATACAAATATGTGTAGTATGTGCATTATGTTCACTATGAATGATGTAGTGCTCTGTGTGTTTCAGAAAACGGCTTCATCCAAAAGGCTGTAAACTACGCAGGGGAGATGTTTGTAATAGAGGAGATCCAGGTGTATGAAGACCCTCAGCCTATCAGCACTCTGCGCCTCTCTTCCACCAAGGTAACAGGACGGGGACATCTTATAATGCAACAGACGTAATGACCCATGTCTAAATGAGCCTTACTTGAGTTCCTATCAAGTTAACGACAGACATTATGGTTGGATCAATAATGGGCGAAGTGAAGGCTCTATTAAAATATGTTCATATCGTGTGTGTGTGTGTGTGTGTGGCTCTGTAGGGACACGTGTATGCAGGGTCAGTGTCCGGTGTGGTCCAGATGCCTGTCAGTAACTGCATACGCCAGGGGTCGTGTTCAGACTGTGTTCTGGCCCGGGACCCCTACTGCGCCTGGGACCTCTCTGCTGCCCGCTGCTCCGCTGTGAGCAGCATCAGCTCTGCTGCTGTTCAGAGCCTGGCTGAGGGGGATACCTCCAAGTGTACTCCACCAGGTACCTCCACCCCTTTATACTGATGATACACCATTTCATTACTTTTATTCTGTACCAAGAAGTACAACATTAAGGCATTGGATTCATTACTAGCCTCGTGCGATTTAAAACGTGTCGGAACATTAAAGGGCCCCTATTTTACCAGCAGGTGTGAGTGTGATTAGCCAATGTAAGCCATTTCAAAATCTGCCCTGTTACGTAGTGACATCAAGTGGGAGTGCCCACCTAGATGTATGATGGATGGATGAGCCTACCAGTTGGTAGAGTCCCCTTGGTAGGCTGGCAGACTTATCTATCCATCTAGGTGGAAACTCCCACTTGTGATGTCACAGGGCAGGGCCGATTTGGAAAGGGCTTGTAATGGCTAATCACACTCGCACCTGGTGGTAAAATAGGAGCCCTTTTTTAAAATGCCGTGTTGTCTTAATTGTGTGTGCGTGTGCATGCAGAGCCTGTATCTGTCATCGAGGTGAACCTGGTTCCCGGGAACAACATCCAGCTGCCTTGCCGTGCGGACTCCAACCTGGCGGAGGTCCACTGGATCTTCGCCGACCGGCGCCTCCGCCCCAGCCCCCAGTACTACGTGTACAGCGGAGGGCTGCTGCTCCTAAACGCATCGGGGTCCCACGCCGGCCGGTACGCCTGCGACTCTGTGGAGCGGTCGCACAGAGGGACGCACAACAAGACCATGGCGGTCTATCACCTCAAGCTCAGCCCTGGCCTCGGGGGGGCTGAGGAGGAGGAGGAGGGGGAGAAGGAGGAGGGCAACACCGCCGTCGACGACAGGGTGGCAAATTCCTCGGTTGGATCCAACATTCCGAGCGACACGGAGCAGGCCCAACCCGAACCAGAGGAGCACTTGCTTCCCGAGACGCAAACGGATGGAGGGAGGGTGGCGGGCCTGCGGGTGGCCGTGGCTGTTCTCGCTCTGATGTGCCTCTCGCTGTCCGCCGCCCTCGTTTGGAAGGTGAAGAGGGGGGCGTTGTTGAGGTGCTTGCCGTTGGGGGGCCCCCGGGAAAGCAAGGCCAAGACCCCCGTGGTGGAGTATGCGCACGTTCAGAACCACACGACGTCGGAGGTCAAGTTGCCCGAGCAGGTGCCGGGCAGCCCGTGCATGGGGAACAATAACCACTCTGTGGTGGACTTTAAAGGGAATGGGCAACCCCTCTTTACTTCCATGGCCGACATTTCATGTTTAGAAGGACTGGGGTACATTAACGACGAGTCTGAGATTTAAGGACTGTAAAGACTACCAGTCTTTAACGTAAAGACTACTGTAAAGACTACCAGTCTTTACAGTAGAGACACCCCAGATTTTCTATTCCTTCCACAATGTGTATAGCGACTTGATGTGACTATAACATTTTTCTTGATATACATTTTCTGTACAGCTGCCATTTTTACTATTTATTTATGCCTGTGAATTTGTAAAAAAAAGAATTACTGAAATGAAAGGCCACTGACGTCAGATTAAAAGAATAATAATACATTTCATTTCATGGACTTCATTTCATGGAAAACCGAAAATTAGTCAAGGTTTGCGAGAAATTCTAGAGAAACGTCTCATTTTCAATAGAAACTTCTTGGTAATTGATTGCTACATAAAGACGTGCATGACTGGCTTTCCCACGATGAAGAGAATGGTTACCAGTGCTTCCACTGATGCAATACACATTCTCAAGGATCACTTCTTCATCGCTCATACACTGACTCACAGTCATCATCTCAAGTCAAGCAAGTCAATTTTATTTGTATAGCACAATTCACTGTAATCACAATTACTATCTCAAATGGCTTGACAGGCCATATGTGTGTGTGAATGTCATAGATGATTCAGTGATAGGTCTGTGCTTGTTTACGCTAGACCAGGGGTTGTGATCGTGTGACAAATCAACCACTAGCTGACTCAGCCTGATTCAACACTTCCTGGTTCGTATACCTATATCTCCTCAACGTGGACTTTCCCCTAACTGTAGTACCCATGGATTGTATGGGAGCCCTATCCTAAATAAACTGGTATATAGATTTTAAATATCTTTTCAGATACATTTGTCCCGGGAATCATTTAGCTACTTCATTCTGTTGATTTAAAAGGCAGACTTGCTGCGGTTCACACTCCCTTATCAACAGGGGGTAAGTTACCATGGAGACACCTTGCACAACTCTGCAATATATTCCCAATGTGAGTCAGTGTACATACGTCTGTAAATTGCTCTGGCTGACATCAACTGATGATTTCAACCATGCAACTCTACTCTAAACACTTTTACCCCAAGACCAGTAGAACACGGATTGCAGAGAGAAAACAGGGGTTGTGGGCATGGCGGGTGTTTGTTACGGTTAACTAACCCTACACAACCAAACGTAGCATACATTGAAGTAGATCATTCTATACATTTGAGTTTTTCAGATTCATTAATTATGTATCAGATTATGATTTAAACAAATTTTCCTGGCAAACATTTTTTCTCAATTTCAGTGAATCATTAACAACAAATGAAAACGAGTGTTTATTGAAATGTTTGGATTCACATTGAGAGGCTGGTTTGGCATTTCTTTAACAAAGGGAATAGTGTTCATTATGTTAAACTATACACTTTTCATAGCAAGGAAAGAAACGGCCATGAAATGCAAATTAAAATGATTCTCAAAATAAAATGTGACATCCCTGCACATGCACTGTTTCGGTAAAGTTGAATATTATACATTTCAAGCAGCATAGCATTAGTCTAACTAAATGCATTTGTAATATATAACTCATGACCTAGTCACTATGGCACTGGATTAAGAGAATGTGACCTTAACAAAGGAACCTTGTAGAAAACTGTATTGTTGCTCTTCGTGTTTCAATTGTTATTTGGCAATAGTAATGAAAGTAACAGGCGCATAAGGGAACAGTTTTAACACTCATTTCAGTAGAAAGTAATGGCAATTGCAATTCAACAGGCCACCAACTGCTTACCAAGCAAGTTCAAGTTATAGAAATTAAAACTATCGCTTTTCCAGTTAAAGTAGGAAAAAAAAGGCTTGACATTTCATTGGCCCCTCTAAACAACAATCTAACAAAATTAGAAGCATTTGTTAAGGCAAGTATTAAAAAATATACTTTCACCATGCAAAAGGTGCATGCAATATTAAGGCCTATTAGTTAAATTGATAATAAAGGCAGATGCTGATCAGAGGCATAGAGCCATATAGCAGTTATCAAAAAATACAAAATAAATAATAGTGAGGCATTGAAATGATGGATACTCATGAATACATTGTAAAATAGTTAGTTCTACTGTATACTGGTTTCTTCTTAAAAATATCCCTGTCCCTACATAATGTGTAAAATGTTGTTCTCCTAGCATACATTAGTCTTAGGTTCTTTAAGGCCAATGCCTTTCACATACACTGGACCCAAAGCAGGTATTACATGTCGGTCTCTTGTTTTCAAATCAACAATATCCAAAACTAATTCCTTCTTGCCTCAATTATGTACTATGTGTTTTATTCCCATTAACATCTTACTTTTCCTAGATAAAGTACTTCTTTACATTAATTGGGTTGTTGACAACCCCTGAGGACAGCTTTTGTAAACGTGGATGAAATGGAATGGACGATAACAACAAACTCGGGTCTACTTTCCCCAACAATAAGACAAGAAAGGGTTTTACTGAGGAATTCCTTATTTTAAATATCTCTTATTAAGATATTAATAACCCTCCTTTGTTAAACAAAAAAGAAAACACTGCAATGCATCATTTCCTGTCAGGTCAGATGAAATCATACTTTTGTGCACCAAGTGATTTGTTTCTTTGTGCACTCGAGAGAAACACAATGTATCCTCTGTCGCCATCTTCTGGTTGTGCCAGGATTTACCACTGGCTGTTGTCAGGGTAGCTGGGCACTGCAGCAGGATACTGGGGCAGGCTTGGGCCTTGGGCATTTTGAGCGACTGTGTTGAAGCCTACTTCTCTCACCGCAGCGTTTTTCCACAGTCCAGTGGACCACTCTTCCTGGGCACGCACAAGACTCCCGCCACCACCGCGGTACATTCTGTGGACCTGACGGGTGGAGGAAACACAACAGGGGTTTACATCCTGTGTGTGGGTGTGTGTACTTGTGTGTGTGTATATGCTGCCATGTGTTAGGGACTCACCTTGATGAGAACCAGTGCCATTAAAATGGTGACCAGGGTAAGTAGCAGAGTGGTGATAAGCATCACTATGGCTGAGCCCACATTAGTTCTGAAAAATATCACTGTGGCCATCCAGCCGCTTTTGGCACGGTTGAAAGCAAGACAGGGTAGTGGGGGTTAGTGTACATTATGGCATTATAGCAAGCTGAATTAAATACAAAATACACCGCTATGTTTTCACCACTAAGGCATCAAGCAGTTATGTGGATGTATGACAAGGCCACCACAGTGCATTCTGGGATGACGTGTGGCAGTTGGGTGTGCATGGGTGAGTAAATGAGTCTTATTATGGTTTTAGGCTGGTATAAAACACTAGTAAAACACTTTCACATTGACCTTGATGTTTGAAGAGAAGAGAGAGATGTAACTTATTCCGTTATATTCTATATCCACGTTTACTGTGCGTGACAATCCGGCATTACTACACATCATTATTGTTCGGTCATGAACTAATTGTCCATGCAGTGTAACAGCAGGTTTCATCCAAGCGATACACTTTCAGGCTAACCTAAACCCCTGACTGCTCCAACACCGGCGTGAACAAAGTTAACAACAGGATCCCTCACTCACCAAGTTCCCCAACCAGAGATACCTATTGTCTGGATTAGAGCCAGCACGCACTGAAGAAAGAATATGAAGAAGAAGGCCATGAAGTTAAAGGAACTGTCCGCCCTACGAACGAGAAGTTAAAGACAAAAAAAGATGCAATTAAAAGATAAACGGTTTGGATTGTTATTACTTTGACAACTGAACATGAAGCATTGTTAATGCGTCAGTCCCACAGAAAAAACAAAACAAAGAAGGTTCAAATTTGTCATAAAGATGTTTACCTGAAAGCTTTGTAGAGTGGTCTGAACCAGCATGTGTAACCACAGGGGCTGAAGAGAAGCAACCAGAGCAGAGAGAAGCCAAAGTTTGTGGCTGACCCACCACCTGCCCACCACGCGATGCACGAGATCACGTTCATACACAACGTGCCTGAATACACTATGATTTGGGACAACACAGAAGAAACAGGTCAGTGGTAGGCCATGCACACCGACAAAATGCTATGCCGTCCGTTGCACACCATTCTTTAATGACACATGTCCGCTTTGTAAAAAGACACAGATCCACCTGGTTGCATTTGAATGGGGAAGTAGCTCTTTCTATCATAAAGGAAGAGCAGAATGGGTACATTAATGTATAAGCTGCCTGTATTGTTGGACGATTTTCCAATGAGTATACACCTGCAGAACAACAATATGTTATTGATAGTTAATCATGGGGCTGCAACGGTACAGAAGAGTCAATGTGATCACAAACCAATAAGTGGAGAAGGGTCACGCATTATTTGCAGTAATATCATGTTCAGGGGTTCTGTAAACAAAATATGTCTTCTTCCCAGACTTAACAATAGACGTGAAGCTGTGGGCAGCAAATGGAGATGTGTGAGGACTTACTCATCCAAAGTATGTACACTTTGCGCACCAACTGTTGATGTGGTGCAGGAATTTCCTCTTCAATGTTCTGATAAAAGCAGGGCTTTATTCTGAGTATTGCTGGCAGCGGTGGGAAGTTATTGACACGTTCTAAAAGGGATTCAAAATAACATTTAGTACAAAATACACAATACACAATAAATTGTTAGAGATTGGATTTCTGCTATGGTAGTATGCTGGAAATGTCTGGACAGCAATGCTAATTTAAAAACAGAAACAACGGTTCAAAAGGTAAAAACCAACACAAAAAAACAAACCTGTCATTTTGAATTCCTAATAGTTCCTGAAAATCAGAAGAAAATACATGATAGTTATCAACTTTCAAACTATTAGGGTAACTTGCAAAGTGCTTGTCAGTCGCGTTGGGTATAAGGGTGGGATAAATGGCTTAACGTAAATTTCTGACCGCAGTCAAGAAGACCGGTATTTTCAGCCGCCATGTAAATTTCTATGGGCGTCTATGGGCAGAACTACGGTAAACAGCTTGTAGAACAGTAGCGCCTATAGAGTCTGTGGTAGAACCAGAACCTATTCCTTGCCAAGAATCAACTAACACATTACTGTAATATATTTAAGTACAATATTTTTCGACACGGACTATTGTTCTCTTGGAACTAGTATTCTTTGACAATTACAAAAATAGTTATTTAATAGTTTTACGTTAATGGTGGTCCACACACTCACAATTATTAAAGTCATATAATAAGTGCAATTATCCTATGAATGCCACACATTGTCTCGTATAATCTAGTCACGGATGGCCCACTCTATGATCACATATGGCACACAATACTGGACTCATTCATTACCCTGACGTCTAACCCTAATTAAATGTTTATCTTCAAAGGTTCAGGTTTGCATAGGAAAAAACCCGCAGAGAGGACCTTCCAGAACTGAACTCTACTGGTTTGTAATTATCCTGGTTGTGGTATGTAAGGTCAGACATGAGAATGAGTACAATCATGTGGAATAATAACATATTAATAATTTAACTTTTCTACGAAATTCTACAATCAGGGTACGTATGAGATCAAAGAACCAAGATGCAAGATACATATTGATTGCCAAACGACACATTGGTAATGCATGTGATTCAATATGCAATAATGCATATTGAATCACGATGCGATTTGAACGTGTAATTAAATATGCAACAGTTAAATGTGTTAATAGATGAAGCCCTTTTCAAGGGCTTCATGCAAATCCCGAATTATATTTAAATGCCGATTCAAATTGTTCGATTCTGGAGCACATTCCGCTACAGGCGGTTTACCGTACTTACGTCTACAGACGTGCAGTGGGATATCAACGGCGGCTGAAAAAAACTAGTTTTACAGAACGGCGGCTCCCTCGGCCGCAGTATCGTAAAGTTTCTGACTGTATGCCTACTTCTCCCGAGTACACATACCCTCCTACAGAATACTCAATTTTATGTTACTGATACTTTACATCAATATGTTGGAGAATATGTTTATTTCAATTTGATTTTGATGTTTGAATGAATGCATGGATACTGAATACCATGTCTACAAGGCACGTCTGATTGTCATCTGGATTGACAACTACTAGCGAATTCTACAATATAGCGGAATGCAAGCTTGCTATAGTTATACACATATTTTCGTATCAGTCAATTTTGAGAAAAGCTAACAGTTCAGTAACGCCGAGTAGCCGGGAATGAACATCTGATCTCTGCTTTTAGTACGATTTTATCTTGGCTATGTATTTTATCTGACATGGAGAAGATTAACGCGGAATTGCCATAGTAGCAGCTGATGTAGCTAACGTTACACAATAAAACAAAAAACGTTTATCTTGATAAACAAAAATAAAACAAATATTGCCATCCTACCTTTTTAGGGTCACTACCAAAAGTAATATAGGTTAGTCAGGGTGTGCAACTGAGTGAAAGTCTCGTGGAAAACAGCTAGCTGCGCTGCATAGTAGGAATTGTAGTCCTAAGGTTTTCTCTTTCACAGCAGATGTCGTATGTTTCTTAAAGTACGGAACTACATATCCCTGGATTCGTTAGTTGTAAACGGAAGCATATGACCATAAGGGCAATATCTATTGTACATATGTATATTTTTTATTTTTGTTGCGGGCATTCTTGAGACAATGACATCGCTGGAAGAATTTTGTTTCATGTATCAAAATACTTAAAATTGTATACTTTTAATCGTGGTCTTTATGCTTTAAATAATGATTATCCAGAATACACTTAACCCTGACACAAAACTGAATGGCAACAGCAGAGATTTCCTAGCCTGGGAACCAGACCAATCTCGCGAGCTCATGTTTAATTTGCTCTGCAACAATTGCAGTTTGCAATTCGTCTGGCGATGCCAGGCTAGAGATGTCCCTACAATACAAACTTTAGTATTCTAACTTTCTATCAAACTTTCTGAAACCATCACGGTACTAAGTGCACTGCGCATGCGCATGTGTTTGTCATAGCAGTAATGTTTGTAGACATGTTGGATGGCTAGCCACTAGCATGATATGTTGAGACTTTGGAACATATTTATTTCACGAATTGAAAACGTCGGATATAATGTGAAGCTGAAGTGTTTTCTGTTCCGTATATTATTATATACAGTCTACGTAGTACGTACCCATGCAGCCAAGTGCTTCTCAGTACGGCCACCTCTGTAACACAAAACGAACGCACCGACGTTTTAACGTCAAGATGTTTCTAACCAATCAGCGCCGTTTAATGCGGCCACTGACACACTCCCGCCAATTCTGACCGAGGAGCGCGAGACGGCCAGCGGGGAACAGGGGCGCGTGTGGGAGATGTGGAAACTTAAGAAGAGTTTGTTGCTGAAAATGAAATTGGACTAAAAACACAATTAAATTATAGAGATAAACTTTTCTTTTCCGTACCGGGTGACAGCTGTCATACCAGTAACCGTCGCGGTTGTCCTGTAGTTTGCGGTTGTTTCTCGAAGGAGTGATGATGTTGGCCGCGGAGACTCAGACGGACGGGGGTTTAGTAGCGTCGACCCCACGCAGAAAAGGTAAAGTTGCTGAGGTTGGTGATGTAATCTCTCCAACAGCAAAGTTTATGTACTTTTAACATATTCATCCCCACAAAAGGGATTGAGTCGTTTTTCGTCCCATTGGATGCACATAAGGAAGATGTCACTATAATCTCCCAGTCAGAAGCTTTAACGTTACTTCTATGTTGCTTCATAGGATGTAAGTTAACGTTAGTAAGCGATTACATTTAAATTGATTACATTATATCGCCATTCATTGGCACCGTTCATAGTGTTATAACTTGTACATCTACGTGTTTTTGTTTTGCTTTTGCTCTTAACACCGTTGTAGACCCTAGCACTGATCAGATATCGTCTATTTATCCCTCGGATTGAAAAAGAAAACGCCATGCTAAATTGAATTTATCGACACACAATGGCGTTCTTATAAGTTGGCTGCAATGGCTTCACTCTTAGCCAAACTAATAACCTAGTCAGTAAGTGAAATGAGACATTAACTGTTCTTTCCAAGTTGTACTGCTATTCGGCTAACCCGTTAGCACGTTAGCGGGTTGCTAGTGATGGTATGGGCTAAACCCTACAAGCTACCTGCATTAGCCAGAGCTTTAGATTTTGAAAGACCCAGAAGTTAGGACGTCTTTTCGAGAATACACTAAGCTATGTTCCAGGTTGACTATTTCAATTGTAGTATTAGTAGTAGTCCCACTTGAATAATGACTGTGTTGTGGTCGCATGATCCCCTACAGACAGCCCAGGACAAGGTACAGACTGGACAGGGCCTACAGTCACTCATTAGGACACTGGTTGGCGGGAGTGCAAACCAAACAAATCTATACGCTTTGCATTTATTCTAAACCACAACCATTTCCCATTGTGTACTGGTTGTTCACATCGTGAACGTGCTTGGGCAACAACGGATACATTCTGGCATTCCTACAGAGGTGGACTATCAGATCCGAAACTGAGATTTAAAGGCATTATGTCCAGATCTCATCGTGCGGAGGCTGACGTGCCAGCGATCAGCCAAACTAAACAAAAGCTTTAGTGTGTTGTCAGTTTGTAACATTGAAAATAGTGAGAATAATTATCAATATTCAAGCCATTAGGAATTATTTGGTTGTCCGTTTTACAAAAGGCATTGTTTTATTAACTGTCATTGTATTACAAGTTGTGTGCTTTGTTCTAATTTTCAGGTATGGATTGTAAAACAAAAAAACAGGCCAATATGAAGCTGGTTCAAGGTGAGAAGCCTTGCTTATTTCTGCTCATATTAGTATATCAGGTTGATTTCGTTTTTTGTTTTTTTATCAGGTTGATTTAGTTGTGGTCTTGAAATTCTAGTCAAAATAAGTTCTATAAGTCTGCAGTGAAATCATTGACGGTCCAGATCTTTTTAATATTAGTTTGTATCCAATCTCAGGTGGTAGCCAAAAGCATACTACAGTAAGCCTTTTTTGGTTGGGGGTTTAGTTAACATTCTTCTACCCCACATAAGGATGTTCAAAATCATAAAAGTAGTGCTTTATACTTCAAATGCATGCACCAAACCTCCAATCTGTAACTGTATTACACAAATACAGGTGCTCTACTGTACAGACATGGGCTTGTACATATCAACACATGTCTTTAGATCATTTTCTAAATCAAGTTGCAGTGGGTTAAAAGCAGTTGTTTGCCTTAAAGTTATTACCTTATTATACCATGAACTATAATAAATCTGTTTTTAATAAATCTGTTTCCGATTTTGTGACCTGTTTAAAGCATCTATGCCCAAACAACTAATTTGAAAGCAAATGGATAAATGCATCAATTGTGGTTTGTAGAATTGATCCAGTCCTTCAGTTGCATATTATATAGTTTAATGGTGACAGAAACTTGGATATTGCCCATATGGTTTGGAACGATTCTAAGAAAACCTTCATTTATATTCACAGCCCGTCTGCCATTTAAACGCCTGAATCCTGAGCCCAAGGATTCTCAAGAGCCCAAAAGACCCCGCGCACCTCCCTGCCCGGAGCCAGCGGGCTCTGATGGAGAGAATGAGGCTGAGCCGTCCCCCGTGTCAGTCCACAATGGACCAGCCTTGGTCAACGGGCGTGGACCTCTCGACGGCTTCTTCAGCCGTGGAAGCGCTTCCACTGAGAACATGTGTATAGATTTAACTGGCGAGGACTCTCCCGTCAAGCGCCCATCCAAGCCTGCTGCCCCCGCCCCCACCTGCGTCCCCACAGAGGGCAAGCAGCCCAACACAGACAAACCGAATTTCACTGGAAACTCCAGCAGCAGCAGGAACCTTCCATCTAAGAAAGGTTCTTTGGACTGCAAAGTGGTCAGCGATGCCGAAAATGAAAGCGAAGCAGAAGAAGAAAGCGAAGCAGAAGAGGAAAGCGACTTGGAGTCCATCACGCGGCTGGATACAACACAGGATTCGGAAAGCGAGGGAGAGGAGCAGGACGAGTCGATGAAGGCCAACATGTCCGGTCCTGAGAATGAGTCCATGTTGTCACCCTCCTCTGTAAGCTCCAATTCTGCGGCAGAGAGTTCTCCAGAGCAGGCCAAGAACAAGAGCCTCAATTCTACTGTAGGTACCACTAGTACTAGGGCAATTTGACCAAATATCTATAGTTTCAATGTATGACCACATTCCATTATATGTGCATTTTCTAGAAATCATACGGTCTGCTACCACTAAAGTATTTATTCAAGTATATATTTATTTATAATCTGACAGGATCCGAACACAACCCCCAAGGTACCAGCAGATGAGAAGAAAGTGAAAAGGCGTTCTTTGAAGGTGCACATTTTGTTCCTATATTTCATACTCATAATTCTTATCTCTATATTCATTATTCTTAACTCTTATTCTACTTAAGTAGCCCCTACTGATCCTTTATGAAGTGACTGATGTTTGAATGCATGTGACTTTAGAGTTTACAAGAGCAAGAGGAGAGGCTTCAAATGAGGCAGGAGAAGGAGCGACAGAAGGAAGAGGCCAAATCTGCCAAGGAGAAGAAAAAGGAGGAAGCTCGAAAACTCAAAGAGGAGCGAGAAAAGGAAAGAAGGGAGAAAAAGGAAAAAGATGAACGTGACAAACGTGACAAAAAAGAGAAGGAGGAGAAGGAAAAGGCAGAACGCCTGAAGGCCAAGGAGGAGCAACGGAAATCAAAACAAGAGTGAGTCACACAACGGGACCTACTCAAAACGTACAAATAAAAGAGCAGCAGCCGCACCCCAATGTGATTTATATACCTGGAAATTACTAGTATGGATCTTAATCTTGAATCTCATCTCTCAAGAATCAAAATTGTGAACGTTGCCCAATGTCAAATATGCTCTGTTCAAACTTGTATAACTATATCTATATATATGTCAAATGTTATTCTAGACGCTGCAGGTCTCGCGTGATAACCGTTCTCTCCTTTCCACTAGGGCTAAACTTGAAGAGAAGCGCAAGAAAGAGGAGGATAAACGTTTGAAGGAGGAGGAGAAACGGATGAAAGAAGAGAAAGATGTGAGTCGCTGAGCTCGAATCGCACCACATTTGGAAGTTAATCTGGAATGTGTTGGATATCAATAACTGGCTAATTCTTTGATTATAGCGTCTCAAAGCTAAGAATGCAGCAATAACCAGGTACCTGCAGAAGCCCAAGACCCAACAGGCTCCGAAGGTAATATATTTAATGCATTATTTCATGAATACATGAATTGCGCTGATTTGCTAATCATACTAAAACACATGGTATTGGTGTGTGGCTTATTTGTAATTTATTTAGTAGATTGGTTGTTGCATTCCATCCCTGCAGAGCCATTCAGTTTGGTTCTAAACTTGTACTGATGGCCAAACACAGGCGTGTCCATTTCTTGTATACATTCACAATTCTCTAGCTAATTGAGTACTAATCAATAACTCCAAATCTCTCTGTTATAATCCATAACAACAAGTTTTCTGTCAACATGCCCCTCTCCATCCAGACACTTTCAGCTGCGTGCGGAAAGTTTGCTCCGTTTGAAATCAAGGACAACATGTGCCTGGCCCCGCTGTGTCGCGTCCAGTGTGGTGACGAGGTTCTGGAAGAGCTGGACCGGTACCTTGAGCAGCCTTCCAGTAACACCAATGTACTGAACGAGTGGATCAAGAAGAAGCCCCGCAGGTCGGGTCGTACCAAACCGAGAGAGAGGAACCCACTCAGGTGACCTTGTTAAATTCCAACTCTGCTGCATAGAGCTATTCATGTTGTGATATGAGACTTGGTGGAGGGTTATGCTGAGAAACGGGGAATTCCTGGATATTGGTAGGAAACACTGTATCATGTGGTGTTTATAGTGAAGTGGATAGGGTGTACAAATCCAAGCCAAAATGTTCTGTGTCTGATGTCCGTATCCTCATCTGCAGGCCTCCTTGAGTACAATGTCTAACCCCTACCTGCTCATAATTACCTGTATTCATTGTAGATTGCTTTGGATTATAGTGTCTTCGAAAGTGTTCTTTTTTTAATTGCACAAAATATATTTTAAGTTAATGAAATTGCACGGTTTACGCAATTATTACGGTGTGTGACATAACGGCAATTGCAATTTACCACGGTTGTCTTTGAGGGAATGTCCTTCATCACTTCTCTACAGTTATAAGTAAATTGATACAAGTTTAATTCCTGGCCTGATGTTCCTGTCCTACTAAAGATGTTCTGTTAACCTTCTGTGTATTTGTGTGTGTTGTTCTCAGTGATTGTATAGCCATGGAGGAGGGGCCTCAGCCAGACGGCGTGCCGGACCGTAAACGCTACGGCGCCATGAAGCTGCTGCAGTTCCACGTGAACCACCGCCCAGCTTACTGGGGCACCTGGAGTAAGAAGAGCGCACACATCTCTCCACGCTGCCCCCTACAGCTGGACAAGGTAAGACTCTCCGTGTGTGGACCGCTTTCAAACATCGGTCACATGTCGGCACGGCAACAGGTCCCACACGCAACATATGTATTATTAATATTGTCCATACACGTAATGGGGGAAAACTGCCAGTCTGCATGTAAACTACTATGTACAGCTCCTTTTGGTTATCTTAAAGGTACTGTAGATAAGATTTGAGAGTTGTAAAAAGAGAAAGTGGAAGCGAGCAAGAATACGAACTAAACCAAAAAACATCCTGCCCTCCCTACATTTCTTTGCCATTGAGAAGTGTTGCAATCATGCGCCAGTGATTGACATGCAAGACTGATTCTCCAAAAAATAAGTGCATCTTAAATCTAAGTATGCACAGACGCAGTCAACTCTGGACAGATTTTCTCACAGAGCGTTTCACTCACTACACCTGAAGGATGGCTATGGTATTTCATCATACACTAAAATTATAGCTCCTAAATCTTACCTACAGCGCCTCTTAACTGTATATGCTGAGGGTTGTGCTGATCGACCATACATCGTCTGATCACGATTGTCATGAGGAATTGCGATTTCCAAACACTTTGTGTATTTTAGCTTTTTGTTATTCTGTATAGCATGTTTTTATTTCTAAAGAAGCCTTTTCACTATTCCCCAAGTACTACAAATAGCTTACTAACGTATTTTCACTGTAGGCTGAAAAAGGATGTGGTCAAGGCTGACAGAGAAAATCATTTCTTCCAGGATATGAATTGCAGAAGCAAGCATGCACTAATTCCATGTTAGAAACCAACAGTGTTCTCCAAATTGGTTTAGTACACCTATATTAACGTTTCTACTGTCCCAGAGCACCTTGCTCTTATAATTGATCAAATTATTGAATTAATCTTGTTTGCAAAACACTGCCTTTTCTCAAGGGGGCTCGACCCAGTAACTCAGCCAGAAGTTAAACTGTAAAAAAGTGTCTGTTAAAGTTGTAAATCAACACCGTGTAGGCTGGCCACTTCAGCAATCCCCTTCTGAAAGGTTCATCCACTTGCGCAGATGGGCAAATCCCCCAGGCTGTGTGCCGTCTCACCCCAGAAGTTCTGCTATAACATAGTAGAACTGCTGGATCCCAGAAGTTCTGCTATAACATAGTAGGAGTGCTTGATCCCAGATTATATGCCAATATACGTGCAGAGCAGGATAAACAGGGGCATAAAATGCTCACTTGCCTGCAGTAATCGTTAGCGTCTAGAAATAATCTATTTTAAGAACCACGTTCAAGCGGTTTGTTTTTTCATGATTATTTTGATTTAAAATTCCAAAGCTAGACATCTACGAAAGTCTGCTGACAATACCAAGCTTGAGCGAACGACGCCATCTTACAGGGGTTGACCTGCTGTCTCCACAGGATCTGTTGGACTATGAGGTGGACAGCGATGACGAGTGGGAAGAGGAGGAGCCTGGAGAGTCACTATCGCACAGTGAAGGAGTGAGTGATGCGGAAGATTGAGTTACTTAAAGAACATGCCTCTACTTTGTACTGTGTCCCTGTAGGGGTGTGTGTGTGTTTGTGTCTCAGAGCCTGACTGTGTGACGTGGTTATTTTCAGGAGGATGAAGAAGAGGGAGGTGAGGAGGAGGGTGGTGATAATGATGACGATGACGATGATGGCTTCTTCGTACCGCATGGTTATCTATCCAATGATGAAGGCGCGTTGGAGGAAGAGGTATTCGTGATGCTTTTTGTCCCTGTTTGTTGAAATTAAGTCTACACTGGCTGCCAACAAGCAAAAATGCACATAAAAGTCAAAGTAAATGGTGATGTAATGGATTTTCCATGGTCTTCTAAGTGAAATTTTCCATTTTGAAAAAAAGAAGAAATACCTTAGGACAACTACTTATTTCAGCTTTGCATTTGTCTTTAAGGTCTCGTTCTGAAACGTTTGTCTCAACCAAATAACTCAAAATGGGTCTTAGTGATTAATATTCTTATTCCATATTCATCTTGTCCACAGGAGGGCGGCGACATGGAGAA
This sequence comes from Molva molva, assembly GCA_900323295.1. Classification (NCBI taxonomy): domain Eukaryota; kingdom Metazoa; phylum Chordata; class Actinopteri; order Gadiformes; family Lotidae; genus Molva; species Molva molva. Next base: position 7,065 of record OOFG01104879.1, on the reverse strand, counting down.
GCAGAAGGTGCGTCAGAGGCTCAAAGCCCGGGAGTGGGATGAACTGATGTCATCCAAGAAGAAGGTCAAGCAGCTGGAGGCCGTGGTCAGGGGCTGCGTGTGGGTGGGGGAGAAAGACTGTCGCGCCCTGGATCTCCTCCAGCCCTACGCCGTGTGTCTGATCGCGGCCTTACCCAAGGCCGACACCAGCCCCAGCCCAGAGGACCTGACGAGGAAAAGCCAGAGAACTGAACAACGTGAGTGGCCCCTAGTACCTACCTGTAAAGCTCTACACCGGCATTGGGTCAGCTTTTTGTCAAGCTCTTTGTTGAGTAGGAATTTGTAACCACCTCTTGCATAGCAGTTTTTCTGTGACATGATGCAATAAGTCTTAAGTTAGTGACAACCTCGCTGATTAAAGGTAACGGCAAAGTAACGTGAACAATGACGCAGTACTTAAAACTACAACCACATGTTTTCGAATAATGTTATAATGTCTGAAAACAAAACTAATGAAGGACACTTCATTAGTTATTCCAATATTTGGGGCTAGCACTTTTCTTTTACATGTGCAACAGCAGCAAACAACAGAACGTTGAACAGAAAGGATTTTGTTTTCTTTAGTTGTTTTTTTTTACAGTTTTGACTGATTGTGTTAATCTGTCAAGGAGTCCCCAGTAAATGGTTAACATCCCTAGTACTGATTCAATGATGCCTAGGACACAATGTATTATATTGGATTGAAAATGACAAGAATGGCTGTTCTATGTGGGCCTGGCAGGTATCAACAGTAGTAATGTGATGAGTGACTGTAACGTGTGAATCAATGTGCTCATGTTGTGGCCCTCAGTACTGGAACAGCTGCTCCCCCTGCTTCATGGCAACGTCAACAGCAACAAAGTCATCATCACAGAGTTCCAGGAGTTGTGCCGCCGGCAGACCTTGGCCTGCTCCCCTCCGCCAGCCCTCACAAGCCCCTCCAGCCCGGCAGACCACATTCCAACCAGGTGAAGCGGCGGCCTTCTGTGTGGTTGGGCTTGATGTGGTCCCCTTATGACTTCCTATCCAAACAAAATGTGTTGTTGTTTTCATACGTTTGGTCTGGTTTCTTTAGAATATGTCTGAAGCGCATCATCAAAAACAACGCCGTGTACAAGAAGGGCGCGACCTACCGACGCTGCTGCTGGTACGTGCACGGCGAAGTGCTCTCCCGCTTCGGCCAGGACGCCCTCCCGGTGCCCTGCCAGTGGACCTACCTCACGTCAGGGGCTCGAGAGGAGGCCCGCGAGGAGCCCCCACCGGCAGCTACTGGATCCCAGGGGAACTCCCCCGGGACGCCGCAGTCGTCCTCCACTTCCTCCACCCCGTCCTCACACAAGAAGAAGAGCACGGGCAGCATGTCCATCAAAAAGTTCATGAAGAAGTGTGCCGATATTGGACAGGTAGGCAAACGAAAAAAACAAACTACTATTACTACCACTATATATTTGCTACAACATGTATAACATTTGGAGTCCTTATGTAATTATGCCTGGTCCCAGACCAGGCCCAGTTTTTTGGAACCAGCAGCTTTGGCGTGAATGGGTAATTTTTCTAATCCTACATTTCTCGCCCCCCCGCCTCGTTCCCAACAGACTGAGCCAATGGAGACGGACGGTTTCCAGGCCGACACAGAGGAGGATGCAGAGGACGACTGTGTCATCATCGCTACAAAGAGTGGTAAGTTACATCAACTCGTCTCTGATCCTACAGTCCTACTATGTTATAGCAGAACTTCTGCTATAACATGAAACTTTAGTTCTGCTAAAGTTTCATTATGGTGATATTCTACCTAAGAAAACTCATTGTTGTGAGTGGATGAAGCTTTCAGAAGGGGATTTTAATAAGTGTATTTCTACAGCAGCGGTGTTGATTAGAAACCTTTACAGACACTTTTTTTACAGTTAACTGCTGCTGGCCGAGTCCATGTTTGGCAATCAAGCGCCTACAGATCCCCGCCTCCGGCAACATGATTGGTTGAAACAAATATGAAGCGAAAGAAAGTGAAATGTCCCTGAAATTTGAGCTTGTCTGCCATCAGACTTTAGATTAATATAAAGTCAGATTCTTGAGACTACGTCAACATACACACTCTGCTGTTTATAATGTTCCTGATAGACACTTTCATTGGTACTTTGGTATACTCCAACAGCTTCTATGATAACTGGCTATGAGTAAATTATGAGTTTCCCATCAAGGTTGTGTGTTGGGAAGTAGGAGGCTATCATGTTGATGACCAAACACTGGCGGGATTGTAGTAGTCATTTTTTGGAAGCATTCATTGTTTGAGCTGTCCATTGGGTTCAGAACCCACACGGCTGTTATTTTCACACCAAACATGTAAGCTAAAAACTAAAGCTAAAACTTCTTCTGCACAGATTCATCCAAAGAGACCGCCTCAAGGACTAATGCTGAGACTGATGGCTCAGGCCAGATGGTAGTCTCTCCATCAGACACCCCCGCACTGTCCAGCCCTGCTCCAACGGTTGCCACTGCCTAAGAAAAGAGCCAGCCCTGGGCCTCGTCTCGATTGTCGTCTCTTGGACCTCCTCTCCATACCACTGCCCCCCCCCCCATTTCAAGCTTTCCCCTCACAGCCCTGGGTGTGTCTCCATCACTCCCCAAACGGAACAAGGAAGCGGTTTTCCACCAAGCTAGAGAGAAACTTGTGGATGCCACTGGATTCTGAGTGACGCAGCAGTCTCTCATCTGGCGCATCCGGTGCCGAGAGACCTCTAGGCTGCAAAAGCGGTGGAGGGTTGTAAAAGAAGATGGAGATCCCCTTTGCAAGATAAATTAAGGCCTTGATTGGCCCGGGTGCCGGTGAGCTCCTGTCCGGTGTTTCTGCACGGGGTGGCTATGTTATGGCCATCATGTCATCCAAAGCATCATTACCAGTGTTTAGTTTACCACTGTGTTTGCAAGCAACTCAACACTTCTATCAAGGGTTTAGGATGTTGTGAGCGTACCGTGCCTAGGGTTGGCTTTGAAGGGTTTAATGAAATGTGTTGTTTTTTTTCCCCGATTCATCAGCTGTAAAGTCATGTTGGCATTATGGGATTCTAACCCCCTGCTGTCAGTCTCGTTGTACATAGTCCACAGACAGTTAAGAGAAACTAGTGCTCAAGTCCACCCATGTATTTGTTGACCAACAGCCATTTATCTGGTAGACTCCCATACTAACAGCCCAGTGGAGTGGTCGCTGTTGGCTACATCTCAGAAGTGTACAGCTAGGCCAAGTCATTTTATAAATATGTAATTGTTTTCTTTTCAAGAATACTTGAACATTTTGAATTCATTAAAATAATATTAAATGTATTGCACTTTTATATTCGTTTTTCACTCGTTTCTTTTCGGTTGTCAGCGTCCATGCCATCAGCAATACTTGCCTCCAATTTTCCCTCTGGCGCCGTTATAAAGGCATCTCTAGATGTGTTACGCTAGCCTTCGGAACGTGGTTATTGCTGTATGGGGTGACATGGATTAAATAGACTTGTGGGTGTATTGTCAAAGAAAGCACAATCAGAAATATAGCCTTCAGGAACATTGCAGTAAAATATTTAATTTTTACAGGCAGGTTATAAAGAAATTAACAGCACTGGATTTCCTCTAAGCCTGATTAGACAAGCCCAGTAAATCACTAACATCTTTCTTGTTATGAAGCCTACAGGCTAAACAAGACAGAGTGGAAGAATGCTATTGAAGCATTGCTTATCAGGAGCTAATTTATAGTTAGCAGGAGTTTTACAGACAAATCTGCATGAAATTTGTCCCAAGTTGTGTAAACTAATGGTACTTTGGTTGACTGAAATGGATTGAAACCAAGAACTGATTCAATGCATCTATGGAGGACAAGGCATGCACTGGAGCAGATGCCTGTAGTGAGTTCAAAACCACACACAAACATACTCCTGGCAGAAGTTTGACATCGTTTACCATTGCTGAGACGTACATAAAGCTCCTCGTCCTTTCAGGCTCCATACACACTCTCTAATATCAAGTGCTATAATCCAGGCCCAACACTTTATGCTTGAATTTGTTATAAATACAAGACCAGTCTGCACAGCCACTCACAACGATCACATGCTGACAGTTTTAACGGAAACAAAATGTCATTCACGTTACATTTAGTGTGCAAAAGGTAAATGGTTACATAAAACAGTTGCAGGAAGCCTAAATAAGCGGACACCATAATAAGTGACCTTAGCTTCCATGATCTATTTTTAAAAGGTAGATCCAGGTTGCTCTGTGCAATAGTACTAAATCCTTCACAAAAACAGTACTTCAAATGAGCTTTACTTTGTTTATACCTGCTTTGGACACAAGTAACATTAAACCCAGTGGGGTTTATAATATCTAAATCAATATTTTTCTATTAGTGTTGGCTAGCAGTGCAAGTTAGATAGCTTTACTTTGATTTTTCAATTTGACACGTCACTAGGGCCATTACAAATGACAAGACCGTGAGAGTATCTTGTTAGCACTTTAAATCAAATGGCTGAACACTTGAGCCTCAACCATATGTTGCGCCAGATATTTTACACTTGTCTCCAGACTTGTCTAGTGTGCCGTGGCTAACCTTTACACAGGATACTTTAGGCAAGTAAAACAATGTGGAGCCAAAATGTGTTACTTGGATTAACTCATGGACCAATCGAAGAAGCGCCATTGCCAAAACCGCTTTTGGCTGCTGATCAGGGTTAAAATAAGAGGGATTGAACAAATAGGAATACTCCCACTGTAGCACATTAGCCTCAATGTGCAGCGAGAAGAGCTCTACGCAATGCATCATGTCTTTACGTCTCCTCCATAGCAGCTTATTGTGTCCTTGATCAGATTGGTGTTAGTAAGCGTTGAGAAGCTCTTTTGGGGACATATATTCACAAACACAGGGCTAACATGGAGGAGATGATGTGAGACTTATAAGGGTTTAGGTTGTAGTCGCCCTCTCGTCTGTTATTAAATATCGCCAGTGGCTGGAAAGAGAGAGCGGGAGGGGCTCGGACCCTGGCTGGGCGCTGCTCAGCTGAGGGTCTGGATGCTCTCCTGCAGGCTTGGTTTGAGGATGGCTGGGCACTTTCCTCCGGCAGCTGCGATGTCCGCCTGCACTGCTGCATCCCAGCTGAATGTGATCACGGCAGCAGGGACCTGGGAGACGGAGACATTGCAAATACAGTTTACTAATGCCGTTTGGTTATTTGTTTTCTCTGGATCTCTACGAAGGACCGTGCTTTTCATCAGTGGATCGTGCTCCCATACTCACCAAGTTACATTCTGCCAGGGCAACATCCTCAGCCTCTTTGAGCTTTTGGCTCCCGGGAGCGATGAGCTCAAATGGCTGCCAGCCGTCCACCAGTGACTCGCGGACAAACTGGAACAACACGGGCACCCGGTCCCATGCGTAGAAGGTTCCTAGGGCCACAGGCATGGACAATGGCACATCAATTACAGTCTATGGACCTCAACTTCCATAGCAGGGTTAACACCAGTGTAGCTTGTTACATTAATTATTATCATTCGTTTGGTGCACTGGTATACCAAAATTAAACTGGTGTTATTTGTGGAGTGAGGTGTGGTTTCACCTGCTGCCACACCTCTGTGAGAGGACTCTATTAGTACGTGCCTCACAGTAGTCTTTAAGTCTTTAGTTGTCTTGTTATTGCTTCCGAACGCATTAAGCTATGCAGAAACAATGCTGTGATATAAGATATTAATCCAAAACCGCTTCAGGATGAGGCTCTGAACAACCAAAGCATTCATCCAATACTGGAGCCAGCACTCCATTCATGAGGGACCCTGAAAGCATCAGAGTGAGGGTTAGAGGCGGACCTTGAAGCAGGGTTCCGTCGGGGAGCCTGATCCTCAGCAGGGTGTAGTTGTATTTCCTCCTCTCCCTCTGCTCGTCCTTCTCTCGCATCGCCTTGGTGCGCAGCATGGCGTTCTTCTCCAACAGATCACTCCTGACAAACAATACAGACGTTTAGTTCGGCCTTCGAAATTATAGTTATTATAGTTAACGACTCAGATATGGGCCATCAAAAACATTTTCATCTACAGCTATATTATAATAAAGCACTTTTTTTGAACAAGCGTTACCAAGTGCCTAAAAGAAAATATAACATTACATTAAAAACTTAAAGTAAAAATAGTTAAAACAATGGCACCGAGAATCATAAAGAAACAACAAACAAATAAATCCAGAATCCAGACCTCAAAACTCTGATTGGTCCTTAAGCGTTGCCACGGTACAACCCAAACAATCGGTGGACGCGTACCTCTGCTGCTGCTCTCTCTTCAGCTCGTCGGCCGTGAGGTTGTAGAACTCGGGGGGCAGCTCGAAGCGCGAGGCGTGGGCGCACGCTCTGAAGGCCTGCGGTTGCCGGTCCAGCTGGGCTCGGACCGGCTCCCCTCGCTGCAGCCGGTCTCTCCTCTCCTGCATCAGCTCCAGGGCCTCGGCACTCTGCTCGGGAAGCACCAGGAACTCCTCGCCCTCTTCTGATGGCGAGTCAGCAGTTTAGACAGGAAGGCATACACAGGGCAACATTAGAAGGGACTTTGAGGACACGTTTCTCTGTGAAATGATCACATCTTATGGCGGTAATACGGAGGCTAGATATTCTGGTCACGTTAGGACAGGCTCGTCGTTACCTTGTTTAAGTCAAAAAGGTTCTGCGCTATAACCACAACCCTCCTGTTGTTATCCTTGAGCATGAAGCCTAGCCTACTTACTCATTAATTACATGTATTAAATAACAAGAGATCCCTATAGAGATATAATAGAGAAAGATTGCCTTGGATAAATGCTAAATGAGTAGTAATATATGGAGGAAAGGCATGTGTTGGATCCTCATTGAGGCGTCCGTACCTTGGCCGTCCACAGGGAGCATGGCACTAATGAAGCCAACGGCCTGCAGGAACTCCCTGCTGCCCTCCAGGCAGTGGACCTTCTCCTGTAGACACACACACACACACACACACACACACACACACACACACACACACACACACACACACACACACACACACACACACTTACACACACACACA
>OOFG01104738.1:0-10383 GCA_900323295.1 Molva molva | reverse complement strand
ACAGGGAATTAGTGCGGACATGGAGCCGCCATGTTCAACAAAGTAAAGTATTTTGCGCGGGCGTGTAATTGGCTTGTCACAGCGATGTGATGTATGTGGGTAATTAGCTAGGCAGCCTTCCTCCGTGCCCAGCCCTTTATTTATTTCACTTTATTTCTTGTTCCTGCGTTGGCTCGCGTTAATCAAAACGCCACAATAAAGTACAATATGTCCGATGATGCTCTCTCTGGGTTTGTTTGTTTTTTGAGCGGCTGGACGGGGCGTTTCCATGGCGCTGGGCTGGGCGCTGCCGTCGTCGTGGTAACAGGAGGTGGTGTAGAGTGTGGGATGGGGAGGTCACCGTGTGTTAGTTTAACATCACCAGCTCTGCCTTACTGCTGGATCACAGTAGATCATACTGGATGACAGATGGCTTCTACTCTGGTGCATTAGGTTCCAGTCTGGTTCAGAGTAGAGTACAGTAGATCACAGTGTAGTTGTGTTGGAGGTGATTCAGAGTAGAGTACAGTAGATCACAGTGTAGTTGTGTTGGAGGTGATTCAGAGTAGAGTACAGTAGATCACAGTGTAGTTGTGTTGGAGGTGATTCAGAGTAGAGTACAGTAGATCACAGTGTAGTTGTGTTGGAGGTGATTCAGAGTAGAGTACAGTAGATCACAGTGTAGTTGTGTTGGAGGTGATTGGAGTGTGGACGTGGAGGACAGTATTTCTTAGCACACAACAGGCTGAGTAGGTCAGACCGTGTGTGTGTGTCTGAGGTCAAGTTATCATTAAAGAGTCTGATTAGTAGAACCATTATCTCTTCCCTTTGCCTCCTGACCACAAACACAAAAAACACACACACACACACACACACTCCCACACACATACACACACAACCAAGCACTTAAACAAAACCAATGCAATTTCAAATGTAGAGAGAGAGAGTGAGCGAGAGAGGGCAGGAGTATGAACTGTTTAACCATATTGCCATCTCTCCCCTCTTCTCCCCTTCTCTCTAGAGTTCAGCCTCTCTTCCTTTCTTTCTCTCCATCTCTCCATCTCTCTCTCCCTCGCTCTCTCTTTCTCTCTCTTCCTCTCTCTCCCTCTTCCTCTCTCTCTCTCTCTCTCTCTCTCTCTCTCTCTCTCTTCTCTCTCTCACTCTCTTCTATCTCTATCTCTATCTCTCTCTCTGTCTGTCTGTCTCTCTCTCTGTCTCCCAGGTGTTTGCTCAGCCTGCCAACGTATCCGTCACCAAGATGGACGTCAACAACCTGGCCATGGTGATGGCGCCCAACTGCCTGCGGTGCCAGTCGGACGATCCACGCATCATCTTCGAGAACACGCGCAAGGAGATGTCCTTCCTGAGGATGCTCATCGTCCACCTGGACACCAGCTTCATCGAGGGCGTGGTGTAGACTTTGGTTTCAAAAGAACACACACACACACACACACACAATACACACACACACACAGTCTCCATCAGCTGGAGGAAATGCAAATAAACATAAAAACACTGTCTACAAAAGAAAACCACACTGGAAAATGTTAAAGGGGAAGGAGGGAAGAGAGTGGTACAATTTGGCATGGTCTAGCCACACTGTCTGTACTGTATCTTTGTTGCCAGATGGTCCTGGGTTGATACTGCTTAGTAGTACACACTTGACATGAGGCATCAACCACGTTCCCACAGAGTCCACAGTATCACTGTGGGAGCACTTCAAGAGGAACTGTGGTGATTTACTCTGCCCAGGTTTAATATGTGGTTTATTTTTGAATACTTTTTTTCTGCATGTCAAAACAACTCTTTTCCATTTCATAGTTTCCTCGGCAGAAATGTACCATTCAATTGGTCAACTGGGCTATATTAAATTATATGTAAATGTAAATCATTAGAAGGAATAAAAGAGCTGGCGTTAATTGCCTTATTTATATCTAGATGTCAAATGTTGACAATTGGCCTTTTTTCCTGGTTAAATGTATTTTTCATAAATGTGTGTGTGTGCGTGTGCGTGCATGCATGTGTGCATACAAAAATGCTAAATGTTTAGTGTATGGGTGAAAGATGCAGGATTATTGTATTCTGTATAGAAATTTCAAAAACAATTCTGAAAGAGTGATGAAGTAAAGTCTTATTGATAAGCTTGCCTGTAATGTTTTTTAACCACTGCAGTGAGAGAACCCTATCATCATCATTTTGTTCATTTGAACATCACTAGTAGCACCACCACCACTGTTTTAACACATTGTACATAGAGCCGCTTATTTAAAACGCATGTGCTGAGGAGATGTTGTTTTAAAGCTGTCTTGTTTTTCAAATCGCTTTTAAACAGTTCAGCAACAACTAAACATTGAAGCGTATCGGTTTTAAAACTCTTGACACTGTAAGAGAGATGGGGATGGAGATACAGCCTACGTGTAGTGAATATGAACTTGTATAGTCATCTGTTAATAATCTTTTCTTTCAAATATCTGTGTGTGGTTTCCCTTAACCAGAGTTCTCAGTTCTTTTCTTTGTGGCCTGTTGTTGTGACTCAGGTCCTAGCATTAAAACGGGTGTTGGAGTAGGCCTCTTCCGTAGACGGAAATTGTAATTCTTTCTATGGGAGCCCCCTCTCCCCAAACCGAGATGGGGTATTTTTCAACTGTCGAGCACTATGAACTGTAGATAGGACTCTTTTTGTCCCTCCCTTATCTCAGGCTTTGGCAATGTAAATAAATAATGCTTGTAAATATTATTAACTCTAGTTGTGTAATCCAATAAAGGGTAAAGGTGAAACTTCCTGTTTCTGAAAATAGTAAAACTAAAAAAACTTAATGTGTGGGCTGTTTTGTAATTAAAATTTATTTCCCTGCTGTGACCTCCCGCCTTTGAAACTAAAACTGAATCAAACCACTATCCATGTGTGTATATGTATGTTTGCATACCCTGTTGTTATAGTATGGAATGAGTGTCGATAAATAAAGCTTTGTTCAATTGAAAAAGCCAGTGGCTGTGTTTGAGACTACACTTTCATGAGTGCAACTCAGTTATTATAAGAAGTGTACAATTAAATTATATGCATTTTAAAAGGTTTAATATATACCCAGGAAAAAAACATGTGTTCAGATAAATAGATATTCCTGGTCGATGGGTAGATATCCCTGATAACACTATCAATACTGTGAGGAACATTCTAGTGTTACAGAAGCAAATTACAGATATAAGGCAGTGCAAATCAAGCAAGAATATCAATAACACTAAGTTCATATAACAAGGTGTAGGCCTACATACGGCTGAATATTGGGTTGGGAGATTAGCAGAAATGAGAATAAAATAAACTATGTCTACAAATGGGATAGATATTCCAGATAGATATAGCCTAGAGAAACTGATCATCCACAGTTTGTCGTTCTCCTCAGGCATGCTCTTGGTTACGTTTCAACAGTCATCTTAAATATGAATGTTTTTGGACCACTGTATTGCATTGCATTTATTTCCCACAGATATAAACTGTCGCTACCGCCGTCTACTCCTCTTTAGGCGAACAGCGCCATCGTTCGTTCAATTTTTATGTTTACGTTTGATTCACCATGACGGCGCAGATCATTGGGGAATATTGCGAATATTGTGGAATACAAAGCAAGAAGATGCCTTGGAAGAACAATGCAATTTTCTAAGGCACTCAATGCCTACCTATCTAAATAAATGGGATATCTATCTATATCAGGAATACCAATCTATCTATCTATCTATCTATCTATTTGTCTAGGTTGATGAATCTAGGTTGAGTAAACAACTGTAATAGTTGAACGAACGATGGCGCTGTTCGCACAGTGATTTGTGAAGAGGAGTAGACGACACAACGTTTAATATGTATGGAGAAACCGAAACGCAGATTTCGGCAGTTGTCCAAAAACAATAATATTTAAGATTAGGGTACTTTATACTATTTACGATTAGAAAATAGAAACGTTGCTTTGGATTTACTTTCACTGAAAGGTTGAAGAGGGGAGGAGAAAACAATCAGTTGAAGTTATTTTATTTATCTCTATTTAAAATGATGACATACTTGGTTTGATTTAGCCGTCTTGAATGACAGTATTGTGTAGTGTAACGGTAACGTAGCATACCGCTATCATAATAATTAAATTTCGTCAGAATGGTCTTTATCATAAAGATTATGAACTCTCACGTCCGCACATGCGCACTGGTCCGCCAAACTACCCGCGCCGGTGGTGAGCGGCGCTACGGAAAGAAATACAACTGCGTGCTCTGGAGCCAGACAGAGTCGGCGGTGGTGGTACATGCACGCAATATATCGCGGAATTCGCTTTGAAATCGACAAATAGTGAGTGGGAGCTAAGGTAGGAAACCAAAACATTATTTGAAAGGTCCACGAGTGTGTCCATCTCGACGTGATAACAAATACGATATATTTCTTACTGCACCAACAACCTAAATTACGTGATGCAGCATGTGGTTTGGTTGGTTGATGGTTGCTTTGAATTCAAAACAATCGTGGTCGAGTATGATATGCGCTGTGTTTTATGGAGTTTGTGTTTTTATTTATGTACGTTTCTGCATCTCTCGGATTTGGCTTGGAGTTCCTCTGGGGTTCCTTGTTGGTCTCGTTGTTCTCTGTTAAGGAAGTTTAAAGCGCTCCATGCTTTCCATAAGACCAACTGTGAAGAAGTAGGCCTAGGCGCGAGCAGGCGCGAGGCCCCGGCGATGCCAGTGAATGACAGCTTGTGGGCCAATGAGATCTTGCCGATCCGCCCATTCTAGTCGCTGCAACCAATTGATTGTTTCTAAAGTACTGACGTAAAAATCGCCAACCACACACGCCACTCCCACTCCTTAAACGCCGGACAATAAACTGTAATTACTATATGAACACAATGGTTCCAACTGTGCTGAATAAATAATAATTATCACGTTTGTTTATAGACATAAAACTTGCGATCTTTTTGAGTGCGTCGTTTTAATCGCGCAGGCGCAGCAGCTCTTAATTCTGTGTACATCTACCCATAAAACATGAATTTATCTTTACTTGTACGTGTAACATATTCCACCATTATAACGACGGTTCTTATTGCCTTATCTAAATGATCACCGTCACGATCTGACTGAACGGTACATAGAGTGGGAGTATAGCGGCTGGCTATCATGTATTTCGGGCCACTTTGTTCTCCATATTACAAAGGAATAAACCGCCCTCATCTATTAACGAGATATGAAAGCCTTCTTTATAGAATATCATTTCCGTTAACTTGTGTCCTTGAAGCATGCATGCTCTTAATGAGTGTAAAGTACCGTTAGGGATGTTACCATTGTCATCTATTGTTTCAATGAGTATGTGAAATCGTCTAACCAAAAGCACGTGGGTCGCCTCGTAGTATGAAGATTTCCGGTAATGGGTCGTGATGGAATAAAACCAAATACTAACGTTTCTTGCGTTTACCACAGACGTGTTTTAGGTTGTTTAATAACGATGGCACACCACGCGAATGAATATAATTGAAATATGTATGTTAATGGCGGGAGGAGGATAGGGCCATCCGCCAAAAACTGGAGAATTATTAGGCTATAACCGCTATAATATGATATTTGCATGAGGCCATCTTCTGGTGAGCATGACATTTACATATTGTACAACAGTTTATTGCGCTCTTTATTTGGTGAGAACGATCCGATTAGCTCGAAACGACATTAACCATATGTACTGCTGGTTTCTTTGTCTAATAGCTGTTTTAATCTTAGATCTGCCCCAACTTGTAGCGTTCTGCAAAGCGGAAGGAGCTACTTGCTCGATAAATCAACATAATGACCGACCAGGTGCAAATTTGATTGTTACAATTGTGTGTGTGCCTGTGAAAGCCTTTTATTCAAACATAAGAATGCTTGCATTCATTGTAATCAAAGCTAGACACAGCATGGCAATTCTCAGTAAACTGTCAAGGTCACATGCTGTGTGTAGTGTGGACCACTCTGTAATTCGGTGTATCTGTGTGCGTCTACAGGAGGCTAGCATTGATGAAGGCAATATGAGTAAGACACCCCCTAACAGAAGAGGGATCAACTTCGAGGTGGGAGCTCAGCTCGAGGCCAGAGACAGCCTGAAGAACTGGTGAGTCATTGTGCCTGGGAATGTTTTCCAGTGCTCCCCTTCCTCCTCCCCTCTCAACCTCTCCACCCAGGGGCCGGCCTTAAGTTATCAACCTACTAAGCGTAAAATAAGGACGGTGTGTTTTCCAGGGAGGGATACAGCTCTATTTCAGCTGTATCCCTCTCCTAGTAGGCCACATAACTCACTCACTGACATGCCTTCACAGTGAGAGCACCATTTCAATATGCATTCACCTCTACATTTTACATTTAAATATCCTTTTCCCGCCTCCCAAAGGCTGTCAACAGCTCTTCTGAATTTCACGTGTGTTCGCTTCCTGCCTTCCTTTTTTCCTCCAGGTATGCTGCCAACATAGAGAAGATAGACTACGATGACGAGAAGGTCCTCATCCACTACAGACAGTGGAGCCACCGCTATGACGAGTGGTTTGATTGGACCAGTCCCTACCTCAGGCCCGTGGAGCGGATCAAGCTCAGAAGACGGGGCTTGAAGGAGGACGTTTCCTTGCCTGTAAGTGCATCCCCACAAGTCATTCTTTGCTGTGCTTCGGGTTTGCTTTTAGTATCGCTACCAAAGCTGTGTATCGGTACTATATCTTGGCTCAGGCACAAGGTTGCGTCAGATTGGTGGTGACCTATTCTTAGTCACAGCCCGGGAAGAATTTTGTTGATGTGTATTTGGGAAGGGACTGAGCTGAGCGTGTTTGTTGTTTTCCCCTCCAAGTGTATCGCTGTGTTTTGAGGTTATGGCAACCAAGAAGGAATATGTTTGGGGAAAAATTTGGGAAAGAGGCAAGATTTGCAGAACTGCAGTGAAACATCTTGCTTTTGAGCCAAAATTCAGTTTAGCTTAAATTAAACGTTCGCTGGCCTTGATGTTTTGAGGGTTTGATGTTTTTTGCGGTATGGTCGTATGACTATATTAATGTTGTGTAGTAGAGGCTGTGATAAATTCAGGCCCGTGCACCATGGTCTGTTAGTGTTAGGTCTCCAGTAGAATAATCTTCACATTGATTCTTCTGTGACCTTAACCATGAAATGGACTGAGACACTTTTTTATGTTTAATAGGAATCTTTCGGTAGATACGTGCTTATATCTGCACATTCTTCTTTTTCTCTTTCACTGGCTAGAACAACGGGAAGTCCACTGAGCAAACTAGCCAGCGCATAATAGTTCCTCGGTCAGTGTGGAGATGCACACCATATGATAGAACCCTTTGTCCTTTTTTAATACTGCCGTACCCATGTTTTTTTTTTTCTTGACAGATTGTGTTGGTCGTCTGTTAAAGGGGATTTTGAGCCGTCATGTGTTCAATCAAGTTTTGTGGAACATTCTCTAATAACCCTCTTAAATTTCACATCTGTCCTATTTCCAGGGGTTTAACGTTAATGAAAAGGTGTTGGCAAGCTGGTCAGATTGCCGCTTCTACCCAGCTAAGGTCCTGGCTGTCAACAAAGATGGTGGGTTCCCCTAATGTAACGGCATGCAACCAAAATGGCAGCATCTCGAACACTGAGCTGGAACATGGAGGTGTTCAGCGTATTGATTTGACTTTGTTGCCCTCAGCCTCCTACACCGTGAAGTTTTACGATGGGGTGATTCAGAATGTGAAGGAGATCCACGTGAAACCCTTTGTTAAAGAGGTAAACTGAAACGGTTTGGTGCTGCTCTTAATTTCTGCTGCTGCTGCAGAATATATAATACTAGGACATACTATGAGTGGTCACTTAAAGGATGTGTCCGGTTTGCTAAGACCCCATGTGAATTGTTGGCATTGTCTATCTGTAGATTCGGAAATCAGCAGTGATTTTTGTTCAACTCAACCCCTCTTGTGGTGTTCCTGCGTTCCAAAGTTTGGCAGGTAGTCAGCCATTGACATCCATTCTCCTCCAAACAAGAGTTTATCATCTCCCATAGCTGTATCTTTTGTTTTGTCCAACACATTAAGCGCATACGTACGTACCCAGTAATGCCCACAAACGAACACGCCCAGAAGTTTTGATTCTGTGTTTACACGCCACTGGGCATGCTCATGACCATAGCAACTGGGGCGTGCACTCACAATTCTGAGTGAAGATGGTGGCCGCATTATAGGCAGTCTATTAATTCTGAGTGAAGAGCAAAATTTCAATTAGTCGTGAGGGTAAGTGTAGGCGAGGGTGTATTTTAACTGATTGGAACGTAGCCTAAGCATTCACTTCTGAATCAAAATGAAGTCCCTTGTTCCGGATGTATAAATGTACATGGAACAAGACTGTCAACTGAACACAAATGTTACTTTTTCCCCACTGAGCCAGTCCATTGCAACCGGTGGGTCGAAAAGTTAGATCCAAAGTTAACCACCGTGCTCATGACCTGGATATTTAACATTCAATAATTCTAACTCCGCGCCTCTCAGTCTCTGAGTCCGTGAGCATGTGCAGTGGCTTGTAAACACAGAATCCAAACTTGACGATTTGTTCATTTGTGGGCCCTATTGGAGATTACTGCCTAGTCAGGGCGGTTTTTATGTGGTTACTTGTCTTGGACAAAACAAAGATTCAGCTATGGGCGATGCTAAACACTCGTTTGGAATAGAATGAATGTCAAAGGATCGCTGATATCCTGAAATCCTGGCTGATATACATCTCTACATAGACAAAGTCAACAATATACCTGGGGTCTTGGCAAACCCGCCAAATCCTCTAATCTAATTGTGAAAACAGTTAAATGAACTACCAAATTTCCTTGTTTTTTATTGAGATGCATTGACTGCCTTCACATTTACATTAACATGTTCATTCAGTTCGCAATTTAGTGTTGAATACAGCAAACGTAAATCATGGGTCTCCTTGATTTGGATGAGATTCTCTAATATAAATGCGACATAGCCATTATGGATCCACCTAGAAATGCACCAGCGAGTTCTTATGTATTAATGAACGAACCGGCAGTGTTTTTCTAATGCATCATCATCCGTCGTATCGTTTTAAATGTAAAGATCTGTATCAGGATATACCGATCATACCCAGAGGGAAAACAAACGGGTCTTTTTATGGTATTTTTTTGTTGTCATATCTCTGGCGACCAGAAGGGTGGGGGGCGGTCTGGCAACGTCTCCAGAAAGGTCCAGAACGGCCGAGAGCGGCGACCCCCGGAGAACGGCTGCCCCAAGAACAAGCGGCCGCGCCGCAGCACGTCGGACCAGGAGGAGGAGGAGAGCAGCACCGGCAGCGAAGAGGAGGAGGAGGAGGACGAGGGAGACGAGGACGAGGACGCCTGGGAGGGCAAGACCAAGGACGGCAACGGGGAGACGGGCAAAGTGCGAGGGTCCGCCATCAAGCGGGAGCCGCAGGGGGCTCCGCGCCCACACAGCCACCAGAACAGACCCGCAGACGCGGCGGCGGCGAAGGCGAAGGCGGTGCTCACCAACGGCGTAAAGCTGGAGAAAGGACAAAAAGAAGAAGAAGAAAAGGATGTCAAGGATGTCAAGGATGTCAAGGATGTAAAGGATGTAAAGGATGAAAAAACGGAAAGCTGTCTGTTGAATGGAGAGGTGAAGAAGGAGGAGACGGAGGAGAGGGAAATAAACGGATGCAAGCCATACACTGAGGAGACAAAGCCATACTCGGAGACGACCAATGGGACGTCGGCGCGGGCAGAGCCGGTGTGCGTCGCCATGACAACCGCGGAAACCAACGGCGATGCGGGGCACACGCCCAGCAGCCAGTCGGAGAACTCGAAGCCCCCAGCCGAGGTCCCCCCCCCCCAGCCTGTCAAACGTAAGTGCCGAGTGGGGGAGTGGCTTAATAGGAACATTAAAACATTTCTTGGTGTGAAATGGAGTCGATGGGAGCAGTTCGGTATGCCTTAGGTTTTAAATGGCTTTTTTCAACACATGGCCCCCTATTCTGTCTTTTTTAAATGTCTTTTCTTATTCCTCTGTCTCAGCTGTGAGAAAGCAAGGATTCCACAACCCCAATCGATTCAGCAGAGAACCACGTGAGTATTTTATGACACCCATTTAGCTCACTCGTATGTTGCACCTAAAATAGACTTAAAATATTCCCGAGATGCGTAGGAAACTCGTTAGAAGATGTAACATGTCATAGGCATTGCCCCAGCTACTCTCTCCCTCCCACAACCCCATGTATTTGAATCCCGGGTGTCTCCCATCTCTCTCCAGTGTACAGGGTGATCAAAAACCAGCCCTCGCCCGTCCTGTCCATCAACCTGGACCACAACCCCTTCAAGTGCAGCTCTCCTGGCTGCACCAAGTCCTTCCGCAAGGCCAAGCTCCTGCACTACCACATGAA
>OOFG01104728.1:0-13471 GCA_900323295.1 Molva molva | reverse complement strand
CAGAGAGAGAGAGAGAGAGAGAGAGAGAGAGAGAGAGAGAGAGAGAGAGAGAGAGAGAGAGCAAGAGAGAGACTCAAGAAAGTAGAACATATAGCATAGATGTGAGCAGAGGAGAGGTAGAAGAGAGAAGGGAGAGGAGAGGAAGAAGAGAAGAGAGGTGAAGAGAGGAGAGGAGAGGAGAGGAGAGGAGAGGTAGAAGAGAGAAGGGAGAAGAGGAGAGGTAGAAGAGAGAAGGGAGAGGAGAGGAAGAAGAGAAGAGAGGTGAGGAGAGGAGAGGTAGAAGAGAGAAGGGAGGAGGGGAAGAAGAGAAGAGAGGTGAAGAGAGGAGAGGAAGAAGAGAGAAGGGAGGAGGGGTTAGAAGAGAAGAGAGGTGAGGAGAGGAGAGGAAGAAGAGAAGAGAGGTGAAGAGAGGAGAGGTAGAAGAGGGAAGGGAGGAGAGGTAGAAGAGGAGAAGAGGAGAAGAGCGGTGAAGAGAGGAGAGGTAGAAGAGGGAAGGGAGGAGAGGTAGAAGAGGAGAAGAGAAGAAAGGAGAGGAGAAGAGAGGCTCCTCCACCAGCTCCACCCTAATGATCCTGGATGAAGACAGAGAGAGAGAGAGAGAGAGAGAGAGAGAGAGAGAGAGAGAGAGAGAGAGAGAGAGAGAGAGAGAGAGAGAGAGAGAGTGAGGGAGAGAGAGAGAGGGTGAGGGGGGGGGGGGGAGAAGGAGAGAGAGAGAGAGAGAGGGTGAGAGAGGATGAGGGAGAGAGAGAGAGGATGAGGGAGGGTGGGGGATAAAGAGAGGAGGCAGGAGGGACTCTGGTAATTCAGAAAGTGAAATGAAAAGATGGGTGAAAGTTAAAATAAAAATATATGGATAATATATACTCTGTGAGCCTCTGTGTATGGGGGTGTGGGAGGCAGAGATTGGAGTAAGACAGCACCAGAAACATGTGAGATGGTTTTTCATCAGAGAGAGACTGATGAAAAAATAGATGGAAAGGGAGAAAGGACGGAAGGAAAATAATTGCCACATAATGGTAAATCGTGCCTCAGACGAAAAGGACTAACATGTGTCTTGAATGGAGAGTCCAATCTGAAGGGAAGACATTACATTAGAAAATAACATGTGTCTTGAATGGAGAGTCCAATCTGACTCGGGCCAGGTGAGGCTGCTTAAACCAGCCATCATCCCCACATTCCAAATACCCCCCAACACCAAATTTAGGCTGGGGATAATCCCCAGCCAAGGCCTCCCCCCCCTGTAGTTTGCTTATAGTATTACAACAGCTCAGTTTGTTGACGATCGGATCTCACTTTTCACAACTAACATCAACAGACTGCATTTCCCTCCTGTTCACATTCATTCAAATCTCGAAAATCTCCTGGCCTTGGCAATATGTCCATGTCTTCACACAAAGAGAAAAGTCGCTCAGAGTTTAATCAAATTGATATATTACTTAACGCTTAACTCTTAAGAAGCAGACACAAGCATAACGGAACAAAAAGATTACGATTTGCGTAATTTGCTCAAAATGGTGTTAGCTTTGTTTTCATTGAAAGGTTTTATTTTTTCTGGGGACCTTCGTCGAGCTAAGTGTAAGACGAGTGATCCAACATTGTTATTTTTTTGAACTAGACAGACATCTCAAAACTGTTTTCACGTTGATTGATTTCGCAGGGGGATGTTAGCACACCTCAGCAGGAGGGATGACCTCACACAGAAGATTGACAATCATGGATTTCCACTAAAGAGCAGATCCAGATTCTACAAAAACGGCGGTTTCTGAATACTCGGCACAGCGTGACTGTCTTAGATGCACATCCTTCATGTTGTTTTGTTTTATTCAATATTTACCACCCAATTTAGAATTTAACTTTTTTATTTTTAATTATGATAAAACAATTTTTCTCTTATCTTCTTTTATTCTGTTTGGTCATTTAGCAGATGCTTTCCAAAGTGATGCACAATGAATTCAATGAAGTCCAGATTACTGACATTAAGAATGAACCCTAATTATCTATTTATATTTAAGCACTCACATGTGAACATAAAAAACAACATTTAATACCCTAAATACAGTTTATTATGTAAGTAAGAGTATTTATTCACAAAATGTTGATCTAACATACAAAATAGAAAAGTCAGTTCATACATTTCTACATAAACCTGTGTTATTCTTCATGAATTTCTATTTTTCAATAAATCACTTCAACTGATTCAACTGATTCATTAATGTGGCAGATCGAAGGACAATGAACCTTTTAACATTGAACATTGAAATCTGCTACAAGTACTCTTATTCTTATTACTATCATATTATTCAAATTAAGAATCAAAATAAATGGCTGCAGCCATTAGCCAATCTAGCAACAACTGATCATGTAATTACCATTCAACAGAAAGAGCCTGATATAAAAATACATCAAGCTACAAGTGATCATGTTACAAGTCCAAGCACATCTTCTCGAAAACACACTCCATCAGAGAGTCGTACACACACGCACGACTCTGCTGCATCGCTGTGGTCCATCATCACCTCTGTTTGAACTTCCAGAAGGGTTTCCAATACATCTGTTGCAAGAGCTTTGACCCTTCTGGTTGTTGTTGTGCCGGACATAAGTACTTTTTCGAATAGGCAAAAGTATGTTCTTCTTCTTCACCTTATGGACAGGGAGACAGCTAGCATGCAGTCTTTCAATGTTCCACAATCTGTCCAGGGTTTCTTTTTTTTAACCAAGAATCCATGCCACCCAGAGGGAGGTAATGGAACACCTCTTACAGGGCTTTCAGGGTCATGGTTGGGTGGTAGGGGTGGGACAAAGTGGATGTAATGGTCTCCTATTGGAGGAAAATGAATAGGCTCTCATTCTTGCTCAGAAACAGCTTTATTTGGGGACAATTGATTCTGATTGCTTATTCAAATGATCCGCTGGATATGGCATGCGGGCCGCCATTTGAATAGGCCTGCACTGGGGGACCGAACCCAGCAGGCCTACTTTGCTGCTATGAGTCAGATAAACCCTTGGCCTGACAAATCTTACTTTAAAATATAAATTATTTTCTTCATCCCTTTCACTGAGTCTTTGTTCAGCCATCGGAATCGACCATTAAAAACAGCCATGGTCTGTGACACCACCCAAAGCCATTTTATTGTACAATTTTTAATCAGAAAGACAGTTATTCATTATAAAATGTTTTCAAGAGGAACAGACCAAAAAGAATATAGGGGACTTATATCCACAGTTATTTGCCAATGATTTATGTTTCATACCCTTTGGTGTTAAGATAGTAGCCACAGCTTTAAACGATAAAAACAGAACTACGTAGTAACACGCTAGCTCTATTTAAGTAACAGGTATAATATTTTATGACGCTACGGCAATGCAAAGGCCCACTGTGAAGTCATTTCTGGTGTTCTTGATGGTGTAATGTTTTAATGAGGGATGGGAGTCAAATCACAGGAAACATTCTCCTCCTTCTCTAGTGAAAGAATCTGGACTGGAAATTAAGCTCGCCCACTCTTTTAAGCGATTATATTTCGGATGAGTCTAATTTCAGGACCACTCACCTGAAAGTGAGAGCAATTGAAAAGAACAGACAACACACAGAGTAAATTACATACAAACACAATAAAGAATCAAGGTTTAAAACTAAGAAATATACGTCAATGCCTTACAAAGAGACAACTGTACCGTCTCCGCATGTGGGATTGGTAGCGTGGAGTGCTAAACCTTATGTTTGTTAAAACCAAAATGAATGTCTACTTGTGCATTCATCAAGTGGCATTGCCTAAGAATATCTTAATGTGTTATTAGTTCTGTAATAAAATACCAAAAAAAACCGATTGTTGACCTACTTTCAGACACCAAGATAATGATCAGACAATTTGATATCGTGAACTGTTTTATTTCTAGTTCTACAGATCATGACAACACTCAAACTGGCATTATATATGGTATCATATTCCAAACCATTGGCCTACTAACCATTGGCTGCTGGAGACCAGTGCTACTTGGACTAAAGATCACAAGATCATCTGCATACATAAGATGGTTCACTAGAGTATTACCAATCATGCACCTGGTATTACAGACTTTCAATTGCTTGAATTGGGGACAAGATTCACCCTTGTCTGACACCATTGCTTACCCAAAATGGGGCTGGAGACCCTATTACCCCATTTTACTTGCAAAGTCTGGTGGGCATACCAGTAGCCCAGAATTCTCACAATGTATTTGGGCACCCCTCCTCTCTCTATTTAACAAGCAACTGTCTATGATTAACACAATCAAAGGATTTGGAAGCATCAATGAAATACATGAGAACTAATGATTCTATATTTGTTTACAATTAAATAAACATATTATTAATAAACATATTTAATCTATCCAGCAGGATAGAATTCTGATGCTATACTGGCTAGAGCCATGGGCCTGTAGTAATCTAGGCTGCCAACTTTACCAGGCTTGTCCAATATATCTGGCACGAACAGAACAGACGACATTGAGTCTGACAACAAGCCATGAGTCATAAATACAAAAAGCAAGAAGAACTGGCAAATGTCCTTGGAACTACAAAAAGCAAGAAGAACTTGCTTCATTATCAGACAACTTGTTAGTAGCTTGGCATACCTCATGTGATATAATCATTAGTGAATCATTGCTTCAATATTGTCCGCCTCATACAAATCACTTTGTATACAGTTGAATAATGAACTATAATGTTGTTGCATTAACTCAGTAATATTGTCTGATCTGGAGAATCCATAAAGAGTGCATAGTAGATGTTTTACATGCAGTTTTGAATAACTCGCACTTGTTTTTTTAAAAAAAAGTATTGGTACTTAGCAGCTTCTTTGCAATAGAATAAGCCCCCATGGCTCTCTCATTATACAAATTAAGCCAATGGCATTCTAATATCTTGCATTAGTGAGTTTGTGCTCGAGCAAAGGTCTACCTGCCATAGCCCATGATTTAAAGGAGTTTCAGCATGGTACTCAGCTACCACCTTGTTCCAACCAGGCCGGATGTTATGTCTTTTTTTTTGACTTGTAGTAAGTCTAACTGCTGTCATACGAAGCACTTACTATATCAATATACATGGAGCAGAGAGCTCTCCTATTCATCACATTCTTAATTGCCATCACTTCATATAATTGCACCTTTAGTTAGATGGGTATCACTTAAGGATTTGTCTATATGAGTTGTTGTCTAATTGTCTAAGATGTCTTCCTTTGTGAGAGCTGACCAGCACTTTGCTTGACAATATTAAATTATTATCTTATAATGCAAATAATGAGTTCATGTCTGAAATATCCGCCATCCCTGATGGTATATACACTAGAAGAAGTGTTATCTTGAACAAAGGAATTTATGAAAGCAAGCCTATTGAGATATTCATCTGATCATTCTGATGCGATCAGTGTGTTTACACATTTAGAATAATGAATTCCTTGTCATTGTTACGTTCCTATGTATTTGTGGGGTTTTGGTTTTCCCCCGTTTCTGTTTTCCTCTCCCTGTCCTTTATTTTAGGACTACAAATATGGCTGTTCCGGAGTCCAGGTGGATTGATTGGTGGAGGCTAACCAACGAGAGTCAAGCCACCTGCTTAAAGGCCTGGTCAGTTCCACCTGGGCCCTCTCTGATGCTCCATCAAGCTCATGCCTGATTCGCACATGCGCTTTGTGTCCCTGCCTGTTAGCTGTGTTTTGTGCTGTGTTTGTTGCTACTGTGGCCATTGGTCACTTGTTTTGCTGTATTAGGTGTTTCTACCTGTTGCCATATTTGGCATGTGTTGAAGTTTTGTTTAAACTTTGGCCCAGCCTGTGGGAAGCTGGTAGGGGTGAGTGGCCTTTCATTTGGTGCCCCATTTTCTCCTGTTTTTGTTGAGCTAGTGAGCTAGGCTTACCCTTTGTTTTTCTTTGGCGCAATTATACTATTTTTGTTTTACGGTCTGTTATTCTTTTGTTGTTACAATAAACCTTTTGCTTACTTGTGAAACCCAGAGTCTGTACTGTTTGAGTTGGCTTTGTGTTTCCCCCTCTATCCCCTAGACTTGAGGGTCGTAACATAGAGCCAACTCAAACAGTACAGACACTGGGTTTCACAAATAAACAAAAGGTTTATTGCAACTGAGCAAACTGTATTGCAATACTGCGGTCAACACCAAACCTAACCACATTTACCACTTCTTGGTAGGTAGGTCTACAGAGTGGTAGGGTTAGGTTGTAGAATACATAAATAACACCTTCTGGAACCTCGCCTTTTATACATATGGTAGCTCAATAGGTTGCATTCTTGTTGTAAACTCAGCAAATACGCTGATTTGATTAAAATACCGTTACTCACTTTGCTTCACATGAAGACTAATGTTAAGAATAGGACCAAATTAATAGAATACATTTGTTTATAAACCATTAGCCCTGTTTCTAATAAAAATGTTAAATAGTGATCATTTGTTAGCCATTGTAACCAGGATAGAAAACCGTCTGTTAGCATATGTGTGTGTGTCTCACCACTGTGAGCACTTCACAACACTGCACAGGCAAAATGGGATGAGGTAGAGAGCGAGAGAATTATAGCTCTGAGAATCTTATAACATCAAAATAATTGCACAATAACCTGTACACGTCTTCCATTGAAGAAGAGGGTCTCAAGTTATTAAAGTACCACATGCAATTTAGGATCCCGAGCCTCAAGTGCCCTCCCTTCCATCAGAGGGAGTGCTGTGTACGGCTGTGATTATCTTGGCCCTCGGCCTGCAGCCTTGCGCCTAAGACCAAATCACAGCCATGCTGATATTCGGCATAACAGCACAACCTCTCATGTGATATTGCTTTTATATAACAGTTCTACACGCACCATCATTGAGGTAACAGTAATATAACTAATCAAAACAGATTCTGATTTGTTTGTTTTATTTAATCATTTATTCGCCTACCCCAACACAAATTGTTCCGCAGCTAGACTGGGACTGGACTGTTGCCAAGCAACCCCTACAGATTACCGCAGGCCAGCTGCTTTGCTTCATGTACATTCATCTGTATGTTTCCATTTATTGGGCAACCAGTGAAAAAAGAGTCGCTTTGGGGGCATGTGTGATTCCAACGAGTTAACAACGGCGGCCAAGATGTGTCGAACGAACTGCAGATCCTAAACGGTTTGCAAATTCAAAAAACACAAGCGCCTTAACGGAAAACACAAACGCAAAAGCCACAGCACTGCAAACAGCACTACACAACTGCAAACGGTGCAACACAACTCTAAAAGCCACAACACAACTGCAAACGGCACAACCCAACTCTAAAAGCCACAACACAACTGCAAATGGCACAACACAACTCTAAAAGCCACAACACACCTGCAAACGGCACAACACAACTCTAAAAGCCACAACACAAGGGCAAACGGCACAACACAACTCTAAAAGCTACAACACAACTGCAAACGGCACAACACAACTCTAAAAGCCACAACACAACTGCAAACGGCACAACACAATGGAAACGAGTGTCAACGGATGTTGACATTAAAATGGCCACTCATCGGCCACTCATCACTGGATCGTTGCCTGAGTTCCATTGGTAACTAACCACCCTGGCGGATAGTCTAAGTGTTGTTAGACTAGGAGCGTATTCCTGTTGTCGTCCCCTTGCCTACTCCAAACTTTTGTTCTCCTCTGCCCAGGATCATTGCTTACTCCAGCCGCACGCCTTTTAGCCATGCCATGCTACTTCCTCAACTCGCCTTGGTTCATCCCCAAAGCCTTGGAATCCTCTTCTTAACAGTGTGTATAAATATATATATATATTTATATAAACACTACTAAACCAATGTTTTGTGCATTTACATAAAAGGAAACTATAAATAGACACTATCCGGCCAAAAACAAGTTCATAGGTCCATGATACTCAAAGTCAAACACAAATAAAACCATTTGTTAAGCTATAGATTTACTTTATCAATGCCAGACGGGAATATGAATATTACAAAAGATGACTCAATCGCATACATGTGTATTGGTGAACATTTATGGCACGTGTGAATCATGCTAATAAACATTGACGGCACTATGCTAAACCTTAAATGTATATTTCTTTGACATGGCGTTTACTCCATCAGGTTAACTCCTTCTTACCGGTGGTCCAAACTCAAGACACTGTGAATAAGTACTCAAAGGTCATTCTGCAGGGACCTTGATAAAAGCCTTATACAATGACCTTCAGGTGCTCATTTCAAGGGAGACCAGTGGAGTCCTGCTGCAGCATCGTCTAAAAGGTCACTCTTCTTCTGCGCCTTAGGGGAGACTGGCAGAGGAACGCCATTGGCTGGGGATGATGTCAGAGACGCCACAGCGGCCGCCGAGAACTTTGCTTTCTGGTTTTCTGTGAAACCAGAGTGCTGGCAAAGGCCCAATTTGTATTGTTGTTTTAAATTGTGTGATTCCCCTCAAAATGAAAAGACTACCCTTCAGTATTTATTTACTATAGTAACATTTATTATACATTATTAACTATTAAGTACTATTTTATCCAGTATTTTATTTGAGGTTTTTTTTTATACATGTAATTAATGAGCAGGTAGCGGTTATTATACATCTTGTTCAGGGATATTAAATGTACACTGCAGACATATATGCAGTACATAATCCTATTTAAACCTTGAGAGAAGATTTCTATAGTGTTTATATTTCTAATGGTGGAAAGTGAAAATAAATGAAGGCACCTGGCATCTTGCACCCAACCTCTTTGGCATCTAAGTTAGGTAAGGAAAAGCTTATTTTGTACCCTTACACAGCTACGCATGCCCCCGTTAGATGCCAACAGCGAATTGTAAACCGTGAAATAGCCTAGGAAAGCTGTCACCAAACGAAGAAAACCTTGGGAGAAGTAATACACAGGAGGGATCCAACCTTCCAAGTTATGCAGACATTATGAATTGACATCATGTAGCCTTACTCGAGTGCAATGCATACTACACAAAGACATTGTTTATTAGTGCAAGCTTTTGTAGAGCTATCTGATCTTAATAAAATAGATATTCTTACATGCAGTTGGTGGTTGTCCTTTCCAGACTCAAGGTGGAGCAAAGGACCAGAGGTTTCATTGAACGGCTTTCACACAATTATGCTTAGCAACAGTTCAGCACCACTGAGCTGGCTGAGAATTGAAGACATTCAGACTGTGTTTCTGCTGAGGGCAGGAAATAGAGACAGGAGTATATTCCATTCACCATTACCATCCTTACTGATCCGTGTAAAATCCTAAACTGAACGTATCATCAGTTACTATTGAGTTATAAGCAATATATAATTGGTATTAATTCACAATAATTGCCTTTGTTATTTTAATAACATGTTTTTTTTTTTTTCTTTCAGGACACGTTTGGGAAAATGAAGTCTGTTTACCAGATTTGAAAGCTATGTCAGATAGGGCCATTGTACTTCCATTGTTGAGGGCGTAATCACGTTCTGTGATATATTAATGGAAAAACTGACTTACAATTAGTTTTACATTCATGTAAGTGTGGGTGGTGCACCAATTGGTGTACTTAAGTACAGTTCAGAAATCATTTCCATTTTTCTCTCCTCTCAAGTGAATATGATTTAAATATGTGTTAAATAATATTATTATATTAAAGTATTGTATTATTATTATTATTATTATTATATATTGTATTATACTTATCATATATATCATAATGTATATGTACACACAAATATATTTTTTATGATATATTATTTTTCTTATTTGAATATATAATTTAGTTTTCTTAATATGTTGCATTTACTTTCCATTTTATCAGGCAAGCATTTTCATAACTTGTCTTACTATTGACAGGGGACTGGAATCAATCCCAGTTCAAATGTTAAATGGATTGCATTTATACACACATTAACACAGCACATGCCAACAGCTAGTCAGCCACGCAAGGCCACATAAGGAGCAGTAAAGGTTACTTCTCTTTCTCAGGGCACTTCACCACTTAACTCTACATTAACTGTAAAAATACATATTCGTGTGAACAGGTTTTTCCGTCCAAATGAGCGTTTTTCAAAACTCTGTCCATCCACACTCTGGCTGCAAATGGCTGGCTGTAAATACGGCCTTAGCAAAGAAGGAGCCGAGGAGCGAGGCAGCAGCTGGGGTTGAACTTTGACACCGAAGGTCTCACTGTACCTGCTGAGCTACTTATGCCCAAGAGACATGTTCTGAATCCATCACAGTCATACAAACATTGTAATACATGTAGATCCATGTCACAAATGGCTACATCCCGAATATCCCATTCTCTCTTTCTTTCTTTTCCTTTTATCAGTTTGTAGAGGCGGGGGTAATATTCCACTTGCAATGTTTGCAATTCACAGCATTTAAAACAGATAGCAAAACACACAACTCGGTCAGTTCAGAATAACATTTTAAGTGCGTTAATTATTTGTATCAGAGAGTACCTGACTAGGTAGCAAATGCCGCTATTATGTACAGTGTCCAGGCAGCACAGGAGTAGAGTCAACATCGGCTAATTAGATTCGTGCTGCTCTCCGCATCACAAGTCATGATGAACTGCAAAGAAGTCATGGCAATGAGTCAAACCACGCTCTGCGTACAATGGCTCACCCTGCTATTATTATGAATAAACCTTGAATCAATTCTCTGGTCTGTGAAGCCTCGTTGGCTTCAAAGCTATGAAAGACATTGGAAAATGTGTTGGCTTGCGGAGATACAAACTGAGTGTTATTTATTAAATAATAATTAAAACTAAACTCCATATTTAAGTATCCATTAAATGATCCTTGATAGCGGATCCAAACGGAAGTGTAATAGGCCCACGATAGAAGTGCTGTGTAACAGCAAAACAGCACATGAAGTGAATGGGGGGGTTGTGGTATCTTTGTATCTATTAAAACCCCTTTTGTTTTCAGGTTAAATGTCAACAACGTAATCTTTGCTCAAAGGTTAAAGTCGGCATCGATGAAGTGAGACTGGCAAATAGACCTGCTGAGTGCCCATAACATAGGTTGGCTCATTTTCAGTGGTGTGAATTTGTTCTTCTAAAAGGTTAATATTTAAATATAAATACTGGCACAGATTTAATGTACACTATCAAAGGTTTAGACAGGCTTATGATAAGCATATCAACGTTAAAAAGAAGAGATTTTGCAAAAACTTTTAAAGTGAACCACACTGATAATGACATTAAACTGCATTACTTTTTTATTAATGCAAGAATTGAAGCTGTTCATGAAAGACTACCACAGATGAATACAAAAATCTATTTTCTTTTTCATTTTTCTTGTGCCACATATTTAAGGCAAAGATAGTACATCACATGTTAATGCAGTAATACATTCAAAATATAAATACATCTGGTCTTTCTTTTTTGTCTTTTTTACCCAAGAGTCAACAAAATATATATTTTTTTATGTGTGCAAATTGCCTTTGTGTTGCAACATTTCAAAGCGAGCTACTAGGTCACAGAAGGCATATCATAGTGGCTTTGAATGCATTAGCGCAAATATCACTAGCCTAAGCAGACCCATTGCTCATGTTGCTCTTTGATCACCTAAATGGATCTTGTGGTCGTTTTCCACACAACACATAATACTTTTTTTTTTCTTGTGCACATAAAAACGAAACATTAATTACCCTCCATATGTTGTAAGCATTACTGAGATCATTTCAGATTTGATTATCAAAAACAAAACAATACAAATATTTATATCCTCTTTTCTTTCTTCTCTACATAGTTTTCCTAAACTGTCATTGCTGTATAAACAGCTGTCCCTCATCACCTGTGTCTCAACTGATAAATATATACATATTTCTATTTATCTTTTAAAGATTAATGACATTCCTGATTTGCATGTGAAGATAATAAAAAATAAAAATTCAGACAGATTTCAAGCAACACATATATATTAATCTTACAAATACCCAGTCACATGGTTTTTTATCAAGGCAAAATTGCGCTTTTTGAATGGTGTACTACTAAAAGCGAAAGAAATATTCAGCTTTAAGGAGAAGCATTGCAAGGCAAGTTCCTATCTACAACATGTTGTAAACCTACCTCTCCCACTCCCTGACTCTTTTCTAAACCCCAAGCAGCTGACTGACTTGCTTTCATAAAACAAGTACAGCCCTGTTCAGTTCCCCACCGGGCGATCAGAACCAAACAACACAAACCCAGAACCACCTCACGCCTCAAACCAATTTCGAACCAATCCCAAAGTTTCCTTTCTGTAGAAAAGATTCAATCTCCCCACCCCTTTCTATCATCTCTCTTCAGGTGTGTGCACTCTCCCTCTGTCTCACAAACACAGGTTGGACAGCCCGTAGCAGCAGCAGCAAATCTCCTTGAAGGTCTTCCTCATCTCCTGGCTGCGGAAGGCGTAGATTATGGGGTCTATGACGGAGTTGCACATGATGAGGATGAGGTACATGTTGAAGTGGGACATGAAGCAGGTGCAGTAGGGGTTCCTGGGGCAGGAGATCATGAGGATGAGGTGCAGGAAGAAGGGTGCCCAGCACACCACAAACACACCAAGCAGGATGGTGAGTGTGATGGCTCCCTTCATGTTGGCGCGCTGGTGGATGGGCGCGTTGCCTGGCAACGCTGCGATGCGCTTCATGTGCAGCCTCGCCAGCAGGAACATGTGCACGTAGAGCGACGCCATCAGCACCAGCATGGTGAGGAACATGGTGATGAGGCAGATGAGCACCGTGGTGCTCTCCGAGTAGACGATGAAGAGGACGCCCGACCCCGTGCAGCACGCCCAGATGCCCGCGATCACCAGCATGGCCCGCCGCACCGTCACGATGTTGTGATAGCGCAGCGCGTAGAAGATGGTGATGTAGCGGTCCACGGCGATGGCCAGGAGGCTGCAGATGGAGGCCAGCAGCGAGCTGCAGATCAATGAGTCAAACACGTTGTCCATGCTCTTGATCAGCGTGACGGGGATGGTGAGGTTGCCGCCGTTGATCAGTGCGATGACGATGGTCTCGGAGGCGTTGGATACGCTCACCAGCATGTCGGCCACGGCCAGGCTGCAGATGAAGAAGTACATGGGGGAGTGGAGGTTCTTGTTCTTCACGATGGCCACGATCACCAGAATGTTCTCCAGCAGGCTGACGATGCCCAGCGTGAGGAAGACCTCGGTGGAGATGAGCAGCTGCTCGTAGCATCCCGAAGAGGAGGGGTCCTTGGCGTCCGCGGGTATGTCCTGGTGGGCCGGCAGAGCGGTCGCACCGTGGCTGGTGTTGTGGTTGTAAGCCTGGATGAGCCCATTGAACTGAGTGGCGTTCATAGTGTGTAGTAGACGTCTTGGATGTTGGCTGTTGTTAATCCATCACTCTTCAGAGAGCCTCGCTTCTCCTTCCCCCGCCGTGGGAAAACGTGGAGCGAGTCACCATTGGCAGAGGGAGAAATGAAAGGGAGGAAAAAAAGCGTCCGTTGCCTTTCTCCCACAACTGATCAGGTCTGTTGAAAAAAG
>OOFG01104716.1:0-17879 GCA_900323295.1 Molva molva | reverse complement strand
GGTTAGTTAATATGCATGCCATTTTTCTCTCTCTCTCTATCTCCCTCTCTCTCTCGCTCTTGCTCTCTCTGTGTCTCTCCCCCCGCTCTCTCTCTCTCTCTCTCTCTCTCTCTCTCTCTCCTTTACACACTCTCTAAGTCTCCCTCTCTGTGTAACATCAACAGGTCTGACGCGTACAGAGAGGGACCGGGGAACGGTGTACGAGATGCTGTTTAAAGGCGGGGGTGTGCACGACTTCACCCGGCTGGTGTTCTTTCGGCCCTTCGGCCCCGTGATGAAGGTGAAGAGTGAGAGGGTGGACACGGCCAACATGCTCATCAACATCATCTTGCCCCTCTCCAAGAGGGCCGACGCCTTCAGACAGTTCATCGGCAACTTCAGGTATTACAAAGATCACAGCAAGTGAATGATGAACATATTTACATATCTCACATGTATGGTTGTGTTTCTTTCAGTTACACATACATCACAACAGTACAGATGGTAAAGATCTGTAAGTCTTAAGAAAATGTATTTATCAGCAGCATATACTTCAAAACTATGTCAAATATGAAAGTGCTTCTTGTGGATATCATTACTTAATAAACTGCCATAAAGAGTGAACATACAGCAATAGATACATCTCAGAGAAGAAAAATGCATCAAATATAATCAAGAAAGTATGATGTTATGTCGTCTTAATTTAGTGTTCTTAGGGAGTCCTGCGTGTGTGTGTTTCTTCTCAGAAAGGTGTGCATTAATCAAGATAACGTGGTCCACCTCACTGTGGTGTACTTCGGTCGGGATCAGATCGACCAGGTGAAAGCTATTCTGGACCAGACCACTAGGTAACACTCCATGCGTAACACATGACAGGTAGCGTGACATCTAGTAGACAACCAGGCAACAGTGGCCCCCTTATCACCTCCATGCGTACCACATGACACCACTGGACATATCTTCACACTTAACACACTTAATCAGAAATGTCAGGCCTTGTTAATTTTTGTACATTTCGATTTGTCTAATTTTAAAGGGAGGTAAAACCCATGGAAAGGTAAAACCGAATGGAAAACAATGGTAGAATACCCTCTGTTTATCAGAGTTTTGCATGTTGCCTGTGAAGACACAGAATGTCACATTCTACTCAAGAACCACAATTTCACAAATAGAGAGGTCTCTTTGCTGCATTGCAGACCTTTTCCAATATGGCGTTAAAAAAATAAAAAAGAGAGAGAGAGAGAGTGTAGCTATATTAGCATATTTGCCTCATAAATTGTGGTTTGTCTTAATCAGCTAATCTTTTGATGCCTCAGGCGTTTGAGACATGGGGAAATGTCCAGAATGCAAAGCATAACAGGAAAGCTATATAAATCGAGTTTCTTATTCAATTTTCTTCTTTTTCCTTTTTCTCTGGGCAAGTTTAGCAAATATATGCAGATAAGTGATTATCATCAGGCTAATAGATCAACGAATGCTGTAGCAAAAATATTTTAACCTAGGCATTTTGAAGACATTAAGAGGCTTAGTGTGAGATAGATGAATATATTTCCTTGTATTTTTCCAGATTGATGTACCTACGATTAAAGCAAATTAGCTTCAAATTGATTCAAATATACGTTAGATTGTGTTTGGACATGATGTTGATTGGTTAAATTATAACAGTTATTTCTGTGGCTAACAGCAAGCCCCTCCCCCCCTTGAATCTTTCTCCCCTCCAGGGAGACTCGGTTCCGTAACTTCACACTGATCCAGATGAACGAGGAGTTCTCCCGCGGCCGGGGCCTGGAGGTGGGGGCCCGGTCCTGGAAGAGGAGCCAGAATGCTCTGCTCTTCTTCTGCGACGTGGACATCCTCTTCACCCCTGACTTCTTAACCTCCTGCAGACTCAACGCAGAGCCCGGTGAGAAGCTGCTTTGACACCCGGCTTTAGGCTTGGATTTAGGCTGAAAATTAAACTGGAGATGGATATACATAGTCTAAATGTCTAGACCTACAAAACTCAAAAGTACCTCAAACAGAGATTAAGAGTTGACATTTGTTAATGGCCTACACTCCCTGACAGCTAGAGTAAAAGGCAGAGTAAAGGACCATGCTAGAGAGTGAGGGTTGACACAGCCACTACAGTTGTATGAGAGCAAAAAAGGAGGGAACAGTCATTTTTGGGTTGGAAGTAAGGATGCACCAATATATATCAGCCAAAATGTATATCGGTTGATGGCATGAAAATGGCCGATATTAACTAGTTGTGTTAATTCCTTTAAAATGATGTTTATCTGTGACCACTGTTGATAATGTCATGATGCAATGACTTGAAGACGATTCGATTTTTTTTTGGTTGCAATAATGCCTACATTTCAAATCAGTTTTAATTTCATATCAGTTTTCATTTCATATCAGTTTTCATTACATATCGGTTTCAATTCATATCGGTTGAAACAAATGTGCGCATAATAAATCGATTGTATTGATTTAGAATGTGTTTAACTGTTCCCATTCCATACAGCTCTGGTGCGTGAAAATGGCAGACAAGTCTGCATACACAACATATTGTTTTTGGGGGCAGGGGTGTTTGATGCCATGGTGTTGCTGTGTTTCTAGGTAAGAAGGTGTACTACCCAGTGCTCTTCAGCCAGTACAATCCATCCCTCATCTACAGCAACCTGACACAGCCCCCCCCTATTGAACAGCAACTGGTGGGTCCCAGTCAGGGAGGGAGATAGGGAGGGAAGGACTGAAGGAGTGAGTGAGGGGCGAGTGAGTGAGTGAGAGAGTGAGTGGGTGGGTGGCAAAGGGAGTGAGTGAGTGAGTGACTGAAAGTGAGTAAGTGAGGGAGTGAGTGAGTGAAAGTGAGTAAGGGGTGAGTAAGTGAGGGGATGAGTTGATGAGTGGGGGAGTGAAAGAGAAAGAGGGAGGGAGAGAGTAAGTAAGTGAGCAAGTATGTATGTGAGTGAGTGAGTTGTAAGTGTGTGTAAATGATTGGATAAATGAGTATGTATGTAGGTAGGTAGGTGTGAGTGAGTGAGTGAGTGAGTGAGTGAGTGAGTGAGTGAGTGAGTGAGTGAGTGAGCGAGAGAAAGTAAGTGGGTGGGTTAGTAAGTGAGTGACATTCAATTAGTAAAGTATTTTACTAGTATTTAATGTTACACTTTGTCATTTCAAACAGGTGATACAAAAGGAAACAGGATTCTGGAGGGACTTTGGTTTTGGTATGACATGCCAGTACCGATCTGATTTCCTCAACATAGGTAACGTACATGACTTAGTCTGTTGTTGACGGTCACATGTCTACTGACCCGAACTAGAACTAACATTGTTAACCTGCTTGGTAGGTGGGTTCGATCGGAGCATCAAAGGCTGGGGATTGGAGGACGTGCATCTGTACAGGAAGTACCTTCACAGCAAGCTCATGGTGATTCGTTCTCCCTCGCGTGGCCTCTTTCACTTCTGGCATGAGAAGCACTGTGCGGATGAGTTGACTCCGGATAAGTACAAGATGTGTATGCAGACCAAGGCCATGAGCGAGGCCTCGCATGGCCGCTTGGGGGAGCTGTTCTTCAAGCAACAGATTGAGGACCATTTGAGAGCTCAAAACCAAAGGAGTTGAGTCAATGAATGTTATACTTCGTTCTTATAGTACACCCATGATCTGTGAATCAAATGGATGAAATTGTGATGATATTGCGAAATTATTTTTGTCTGGTTTTGCTGTAAATTAAATATGCTTCTATGAACTTCGATTAAATTCTGTGAACTTCTAACAACTCTCCACTGAGAAATTAAAATATTTTAGCATTATAAACAACAGGTGACTTGTTTACTTTGTTACTTGTTTTACAACAGTAAACACTACACTCTATACAACTCTCAAATTGAATTGACGATCTAATTTTCATGAATTTAGATAAATTATGTTTATATCGTTTATTTTACATACATAGCCTACATAATTGTATAAATGAACACAAAAAATCATGCCTATCAATGATCTACCGACTCTACTTTAATTGGCATGGTGGGATTTGACTCGCAGTAGAGTCATAGCTATAGCAAGGCCTACTTCTCGTGGTTCATTATGTCGTATAATAAACGTAAGGGGAAAAAAACACAGACAATGCAGGTCTTACCAATACACTAGATTATGCGGTCTGTTTGAGTAAAAGGTTAACGAATACTCTCATTCTGCTAATCTATGTAAAGTGACAAAAGTACCTACGATGGAGACGTGTAGGCTATACCTCTACTACGGTGCGATTGAAATGGGAGGAGTCAGTGCATGGTGCGATTCTGTGGTACCGCTCAGAGGTCTCCGAGTCAGCGTAATCCCAGCCGTGATTATCTGTAGATGTTGTAGACGATACGCGGAAGACAGTGGTATAGTTAGAATGTGAACATCCGCAATGGAAGGACGATAGAGCATACTTTTTTTATCGTGGTTTTAGACTAGACGTAGAACAGTTGGTAGAATTTTAGTTTTACTTTTACTCAATAAATGGGCCTTTCCATTTTTGTTGTTTAACGTTCGTATAGGGAAGTATTTAGCCGACAATGACAACATTTGTTCGACATTTTTGCACAAATAGCAAGACAAATAGCCTCTAGCCTCTAAGGCCACTCTTGACGAACCGGCGGCAGTCGATCATTCGGGACGCGACTTTTATTTTCCAGACAGACTTTGAGAAGACTCAATATGTTTAAAACTGGAAGGATCCCACTCATCTTGATCGACATTACCTGCCTCGCTCTGGGTATGTAAAGACAGTGTTTCTCTTTCACTAACTGAGAATATTGTTCGATTAAACTGCGAATAAGTTATGGATTTGGGCAGGTAGGCCTATAAGGCTATTTGACTTAAGTTGCCTATAATAAACACATTTCCCCCAATTACACTGGGCTGTAGGCTTGGCCCACATAGAAGTACCCACATGTCGAAACATAGTATCATTGTATATACTTCTATCTTCAGCCAAGTTTGTTCTATAGTAGGCTATTCACAAAATAAAGGCTATAGCTTTTTTAGGTGCACGCCACAATAATACTTAATTAAACAGACATCAAAGGTAAATGATGTTTCCTTTTTTTGAGCAATGGACTGTTTTCATGGGGATGATACTTTTTCTAAAGATACTGTGACATTGAATATGTTGTTGGTTATTAGTCAACTTGAAGGATATTTTCCACTTGGGAAACTGCCTTAACTAACATGGTTATTATGTCGCTATGGTAGGTCTACAGTAGGCCTACAGTGTGGAGTGCAAGGGGTGACTGTGGGGGCCACAGTGACTGACTGTAAGAGGACAGTTATGTTGAGGTATTGAATGTAAATTTACACCCCAGAGCCGGTGTCGGTTTTACTGGCTCCTGGTTCCAAATTAAAGCTTATAATATTAAATAAATAATAGCTTGGAGTGGCTGGGAGATGAGAAGGTTTGGCAAACTATCTGGTGAATGCACACCCTGAAACTACACAGGCACACCTGCAACAACATTCCTGCACTGTAAACCCTTTACGTGTTCAGACTGTTCAAATGAGCTCAGTTAGTGGTCTATGTAGTCACATCTTTCCCTGCAACCTGGCTGTTGTGCCATGGAAGGAATATGACATGAAATTAACCAAAAACTTGACTCACATTGAAGGCATTTCATTGTGTTTGTTAACACGTTAGTTCTTGATTGTTTTTTCTCTATTGAACCAAACTGTCAAGTTCTAGTGGCTTGCATAGTCGCGTTTGCCAACTTCACCTTTCACAAGTGTTTCATCTCAATTGTGTGTGTGTGTGTGTGTGTGTGTTTGTTTGTGTCACTCTCCAGACACATGCCTCACCTCTCACCGTGGAGAGGTGAGGACAGAAACAATCCAAATAAGATTGTTTCAATCCGATAAAATCCGGAAAATTCAGGTGTCATAGCAGCAACAGAAATGAGTACAATACAAATAAATACAAATAAAGATAAAGTGAAACACTAAGCAGCTGGCCCAATATAGCTGCACTGGTTTTCTGAAAGACTGAATGATTGAACTTATGTACAGTCTGACAATAGATATACATATGTATACAGTCTATCAGTCTCTATCTATCAATAGATATAAATGTGTTTATATGAATGAATATATAAACAAAGTTGAAGAATGAGTTAGCGCCCCTACTCCTGTCGAAAGCCATGGGACCCTGAGTGACCATGTCAGGCCGGTCCTCAAATGAACGTCTCATTCTGATAAACATTTGAATATTAGTATATTGTTATTTCATATCATAAACATGCGCTCCTTTCTCTTTCTTCTTCTAGTGGGGCTTCCCTTTTTCATCATCACCCCTCAACACAGCCCGTTCAAACGGGGCTTCTTCTGCAACGATGAGAGCATCATGTACCCTCTCAAAAAGGAGACCATATCCTACGAGCTCCTGGGGGGGGTCATGATCCCATTCACACTGATTGTGGTGAGTGAGCACTGTCCACAGGATAGGTTCAGTGGTGTATGGGATGAATGTGTAAGATGTGCATGTACGATTTTGTCATTGTGTATCAGGATCGATTGTCGTAGAAACTGGAGGTCATTTATTGAAAGCTTTTGTTATTTTCTACTATTGTGAAGGTTTAAGGCAAATCTTTTAACCTTCACACACACTACACAATTTATTTATTTATTTGATCACATCATGATTCAAAAAGTAAATGATCAACTAACCCCATCACCTACTGTTCATCCCACATTTAAATAAAATCGTATCTCATTTGATTCTTTCATTTCTTTTCAAGTATTTCTCTGCTTACCTCCATTTATATTTTGTATACTGCTACTAATGGACAGTAACTCCTGACTTGGGAACCATGGCTCACACTCTATCCTTTTCAGATCATCTGTGGCGAGTGCCTCACCGTCTACATGTCTCGCATCAAAACCCAACGAGCCTGCGCCACGGGGATGTCCTATATGGAAAGCATTTACAGAGGTGTGGGGAGCTGTATTTTTGGAGGTTTGGCCACTATGTCGCTGACGGATATCGCCAAAGCCACCATTGGTAGGCTACGCCCACACTACCTGGCTGCTTGTAAACCTCTTTGGGACCAGATTAACTGCAAGTCCGGAGGATACATAGAGAACTTCACATGTACAGGAGACCAAGAACAGGAAGTTGAAGCGAGGTAAACAACCTAGGACTGCGACTGTTCTTTTTTAATTGATGATTCATCAACGGACTTTGACTGAATTGATGATTCACTTATTCAATTCATTATTTAGTCTTTAAAATGTCTAAACTAATGGTCATAAATAATCATTTCTGAATATACAAGAAGCAAATGTTTGGGGCTTTTACTTAACTTTACTCATTTAGCACATTAACCCATCATTGTGCTCATTTAGCACATAAACCCATCATTTAGCACTACTCTGCAGTTGCCTTTGTGTAAGTTACACCTGAGTAAGGCTGAGTCGCTATTTCCTATGGCGTGAAAGAAGCTTTTTGTGTTAATATATTGTTTGTTCACTCTCGTTTGTTTTCTCTCTCGTCTCCTATTTACAGAGTTTCCTTCTACTCTGGTCATTCCTCCTTTTCAATGTACTGCATGCTGTTTCTGGCAGTAAGTAGTACACATTTATTAATTTAAAGGTGCAGTGTGTAGAATTTAGTGCAATCTAGTGCAGTGTTTTTCAACCTTTGGTACCCGTACCACTGGTGATATGCGAGGTTACTGCATATCTGGTACCTGGGACTATGAATAAAATCCCACTGGTACCTGGGATTTTATCCTTGAAATAGAAAAATGTACAATAATAGTCAAAATAGTATAGTTAATTGAAATTAAATATATTATAAATATTGTTCAGCACATTTTGTATTATGGCTTGTCATTATTACAAAAATTGTGTTGCTTATAATTGTGTATGTAGGGGATGTTGGCACTCTTTGCTTAGCCACTGCATGTGTTTTTATAATTTGTTTACCATTTTATATGAGGTGGTCCTCGAAAGGTCTTGGTGACAATTTAGTCGTACACCTAAAGTCAAAGGTTGGGAACCACTACTCCAGCAGACTGGGCTTGGCAGAAATATAATATTCATAATTATGTATTTATTAGTATAAAATCCTGTGAAAATAAGAATTGTTGTGTTTTCGTTAAGTTAGAATGAGCCTTCTTTCTTCTTACCTACTAGAACCCATAGACAGTCCATTAAGACCCAATGTATACGGATGTATAGTTCACCATATGGGTTATAGTCTGAGTGGACTATCCCATATCATCTCCACTAGATTATAACTGTGACCCATGAGCACATCCTCAACGTATGCACTTATAAACCTTAGACAACGCATAGACGGTCCATTGAGAGCCTGACAATAAGGGTGTCTGTGTGTCTCTCGTGTGTCCCTCTCTTGCTCTGCAGCTGTACATCCAGGCCAGACTCAAGTATGAATGGGCCAGGTTGCTGCGCCCGACCATCCAGTTCTTCCTGCTCGCCACGGCCATATATGTGGGCCTGTCCCGTGTGTCTGACTACATGCACCACTGGAGTGACGTGCTCATTGGCCTCCTGCAGGGAGCCGTGGTGGCCGTTCTCACTGTAAGTACAGCCCTAAACGAGAAGCCCCTTGGTCGACGATGACCCCATGGCTCTATAATGAAACTCTATATTAGAAGATTGATATTTAATACACACAATGCATGTGTGGTAGGCTAATGTGTAATTTAGCAGATACCTCTTATACAATTGCCACAGATTAGTTCTTATTTTTTTCACGTAAGGCACACAATTATAGTTTAAGTTGACATTATATATGTATTTTGGGGGGTTTTCAATAATACATACTTGTATGTTAGAAATATAAAATTGTTGCAAAGCATTTGGTGTGCATTACTATTGCAGTACAATATTGCTAAAAGGAAGCCGCATCATATCTAAAAATAAATATTGGTTATGATTGCCCCCACAGGTGGTCTTTGTGTCGAACTCTTTCAAACAACACCTGTCCCCAGAGGTGATAGAGGAGGAAATCTCCCAAACCAGTTTACAGGAGAGCCCTTCCAATGGGCACCACTATGGGAGCACTGATTGAAGCGGTGACCTTACGGACGAAGAGGCTAGCTAGCTTAGCCTCAACTTGATGTAAGGGTTGTTATGGATGTACTAAGGAACTCAAGTGGGCTGTTAATATCTGTAAACTTAACTGCTGGCAGTTTTATGCACAATTTTGCTGTTGTTCCCCCCTGGGACAATTCCAAAGCAAACAGGCTGTATATAGGGTCTTGAATGTGTTAAGCATAGATATAAGATAAAGCAAAGTGGAGGTTGGAAATTTCATCATCTCATTCAAACATGGTGAAATGTATTAGGCATGATCACCCTGATTAGATGACAGTTTACATAAAAAGTGAACGAAAGCAGAACTACCAGTAGTTTTGTGTTTCAGTTCATGCTGTTTGGTAATGTGGTCTCTAGCTTATTCCCCTTCCATGGTGGAATTAACTTCCATTTCCACAGAATAGAATAAGACACTGTGTGTAGGCCTACTCTTGAACAGGCCTGTAGAAGGCCTGGCACCTGTGACGATGGATAAAATCAAATACCTAATAGCCAAAATGATGGAAAGATGGAATAATATATTTAATATTGTTTTTAATTACTAAATCGTATTTCTGCTGCTACTCGCAATGTATCTCCCACGATCCCCCCAACCCCTCAATCTTGTATATAGTATGCCTATGGTGGGAAAGCAATGTTGTTTTTGTAAGTTTTAATGAAGCTCAATTTGTTTGAAAATAAAAACATGATTCAAGTCAATATAAAAATGTTTCAGTTTACTTTACCAGATCCTGCTGCCTTGACAGGCCATCTTAAAGTATAAACCAACCTCTAAACATAAACATGCGTTGTCTTCTGTTGGGCTTGTGTTAAACTAATACATTTTCTGGATAAACAGGAATGAAGTGAAACTTAGGGCAGGTAACCGAGATTTAGTTCTTTTTAAGATAAAGACCTGGCTAAAACAAAAACAAAAAACAGTCAATCCTACATTAAGTTTTTGCTTTGTGTTTGCTAAATACCCACCCACCTTTATCTGATCATGTGGCTAATGTAATCTACAGGCCTTGCAGCCTATTGATTGAAAATAAAGTAAAAACCATCCACGACACAAAAGGCAAAAAAAATAGCCTCTGAGTGTTGTCTGTTAATCAACCTCCAGGAGTGTTTTGCTGGGACGAGATCTCGGTTTGCAGAGAAACATAATGTCAGTAAGTACAACGTTACTCTAGGTTCATTCAAACGTCCAAACATATACTTTATAATGACAGAACTACCCTACATTGATATGTGATGAACACTATCGTACAGCAGCACTACACATATTAATAACATGAATTCAATAAAACCATCCTTTTTGTAATCTGCAAATATCTATGGCGACAAATAGAAATTAAGCGTTGTGAGGTTATTTTGTCATAATGGGGAGTCTGTATGCCCTGTTGAACTGAACTTCTAGTCTTTGCAAATTGGGTTTGAGAAAATGTGTTTAAATTTCTGTTGTCAATCACCCACGCTGTGGGTGAACTAATTTGAGGATTTAAACGGGTCCTTTTTTGTTTACATCTGCGAAAAGAAAAATGGGTAGCCAGCAAATACAATTGGAAATAATAGCCTACAACCACATAGTATGCATCCTCATGACCTCGAATGCAATGTAAGAATGCTATGCATCATAAGCAGTGATATAATTAATGACTTGAGAAATGTACAGACTGTACAGAGTGTGTACACAGAAATGTACAGAGACTACAACAGGCAGTTGAGAGAAGAATATCATTTTGCCTCTATAAAAGATCTGCTGTGGTACTCACACAGCAGATCAGATACTAAAAACGAATGCTTTTGGTAAATATAACTACCATTCAGTTGTAGGGTAGTGCCCAGATAATACCCTTTTTGTCTGAATTTAGACCAATTATTTGACCATTGCTTGTTGCCATGCCGACAAAAGGCCTTATTGACTGCAGCTGCATTCAGTCACATGTTTTTGTTGTCTCTTGAAAGCACAAATGCTGTTGGTAATAATGGCAAGCTATGAGTCAATTGTGTAGATGAACAGGGTTAGGGTTAGGGTTTGGGTGCAGGGGAATCCTCCTACTTGTTTCAGCAAGCATATGCTGAATTTGCTTAATGTCGCTATATTTACACTATATTTCTATATGTTCAATATGTTCAATATGTTTTTTGTAGTTTTCACTACATCTCGATCACATATTTGCCATTTCCCCTATTCGTTCACAATACAATTTAATCACTTCCCTAAAGCATGGCTGTCAGACATGGTTATTATTACCACTTTTGGGGTGTGAAGGTCCAATGGTTCATGCAATGTAATGAATGGATGCGATTAACAGATATTTAGCTATCAACTTGTTTAGCTGATGAGCTAGTGCTATGAACAAAGTGCTAGGAAGAGAGCAGGCCTAGATTCATTAACAGGCCTGTATGATGTAGATCTAGACAGCCCCCAGGAAAATGAAGCCCAACTGAGACCAATTCATTGTATCTGTAGTCCTAGATTACATTCTTACACATGCACACTAAACCATCAGTTGGGGTGTGGTTTTTGTTGCCATTTTACATCTAGGCTAAACTGGTTTGTCGTATGCATTAGTCACTTGGGACAAGCCATTAATAGTACAAACGGGACAAGCATGCTCTAGAGCCAGGCGCATGAGTGGCCTAAGGTGGTAGCAGTTGCCTTAAGTAAAGCCAGCTACTATTCTAGGCCAGGAGCTTAATTTACGGAAAACAGCTACTGCCACCTAGTGGTCATTCTACGAAGGCACTTAAGCAAATTAAATCGATAGAAGTTGTCATTAACGTCTACGTTTGCTTACTGGTCTTAAGGAGAATACCAAATTAAAGTTAATATGAATTGGGTCTGGCAGTCATTGTATGAGGAAGACCAGACAAATAGTAAGATTTAGCTTTTCACCATGTTTATTAACTTTTGTAACAAACATTTCAACGCCTTCAATTAAACCAAGTTGAACAAACTAGATTTACAGTTGTGGCCCAACCAGCCTACATCTTCCTTAAATGGAAATCACAAACAGGAAACACTATCAAATCTACGATAACCGGTATATTGAAGCATTAAGTCAGTCAATGTTATATGAAGTTCATGAACACCAAGTGCTTTTAAACAGCCAAACGAATTGTTCCCCTTTTGGTAGCTCCACTGTAGAATTCTTCCTGGTGGGCACCAACCAACAAATGCAAATAGTTTAGCACTCAAGAAGAATTGTACAGCAAAGCAGGGTTGTAAAATTTTATTCTTTTCAGAAATCTGTACATGGAGGTTTTGGCCTTCGGGGTGCACATAGATAAGTGTATTGGGGGGACGACACAGAGCGCAAACTGAAGATCAGAAGGGAAGTGCCATGTTCCTTTTACTCAAAACTGGCCAGGAAGGTCAATACGAGCTTCTTCAGTGTAGCATCAGATGCTTCGGAGATCATGCCGTCAGTCCTGAGATGGTTATCAAAAAGAAGAGGGTCAAGTCGGGCGATCAGAAAGTGCACATGGCGAGTATGAACATTGTACATTTTACTTTATTAGATGACTTACCTGATACTGGTCAGCAGGTCCTGGTGCTGGCTGAGAATGTGCTGCAGGAACGCCTTCTCGAACCGTGTGATCTTGCTGGGATCCATCTTGTCCAGGTGCCCTCTGACACCGGCGTAGATCACCGTCACCTGCTCCTCGATGGCCATGGGGCCTACGAAGATGCACGGCAAATTGGTCATTATGCGAAACCAAAAAATATATATAATAATAATTTGAGGTAAAACGCAGGTTCTTAAAGTGCCTCTGAGGGCTTCAACTCACAGTACTGTCCCTGCTTGAGCAGCTCAGTGAGCCTGACGCCCCTGCTGAGGAGCTGCTGGGTGGCAGCGTCCAG
This sequence comes from Molva molva, assembly GCA_900323295.1. Taxonomy (NCBI): domain Eukaryota; kingdom Metazoa; phylum Chordata; class Actinopteri; order Gadiformes; family Lotidae; genus Molva; species Molva molva. The sequence goes on along the minus strand of OOFG01104716.1, from coordinate 4,965 downwards.
GTCAGAGCCGAACTGGGCGAAGGCGGCCACCTCACGGTACTGGGCCAGCTCCAGCTTCATGGTACCAGCCACCTGGGGAGGAACAGGACGCCGTTGGATTAGAGGATTTTCAAGGTTGGCATGTGGAAGCTCTTGTAGGCAGAACAAGAGGGGAACTCTTGAGAGCCTACCTGCTTCATGGCCTTGGTCTGGGCAGCAGATCCTACTCTGGACACAGACAGACCCACGTTGATGGCGGGGCGGATACCCTTGTAGAACAACTCTGTCTCCAAGAAGATCTAGAAATTGAGCCAAATTCAGATTCACTTTACTCAGGTCAGGTACCTGCAGAGCATCTCTGCTTGAAAAGGTTTTTAGTTGAGATGCAAGGAGGGAGGGCAGACCCACCTGTCCGTCTGTGATGGAGATGACGTTGGTGGGAATGTAGGCGGACACGTCGCCGGCCTGGGTCTCGATAACGGGAAGGGCAGTGAGGGAACCGCCACCGAAGTTGTCGTTCATCTTGGCGGCTCTCTCCAGCAGGCGGGAGTGCAGGTAGAACACGTCACCGGGGTAGGCCTCACGACCGGGGGGACGACGCAGCAGCAGGGACATCTGACGGTAGGCCACAGCCTACATCATGGAGGGGAAGAAGATGGTGTTGTGAAGTGACGGTTTAAAATATGAAATAGTATGCTGTCCTTTTATTCGTTCTTATTGATATAGTAAATGAGCTCTGGGGTTTTACATTAGCATTGTGTTAACTTTAACACACCATACAAACTTGGGTGTGAACGTTTAAAAACGTTAAAAACAACAAATCCACTTTGGAAGAAATTCACGTGCAAATTTAGAATTAATTAGGATTGAAATCAATATTTATTTAATCCAAGGGCATCAGCTCCCCCTCACCTGCTTGGACAGATCGTCGTAGATGATCAGGGCGTGCTTGCCGTTGTCCCTGAAGTACTCTCCCATGGAGCAGCCAGAGTAGGGGGCCAGGTACTGCAGGGGGGCGGCATCAGAGGCAGTGGCGGACACCACGATGGTGTACTTCATGGCGTCAGCGTCGGTGAGCCGCTTGACCAGCTGGGCCACGGTGGACCTCTTCTGGCCGATGGCCACGTAGATGCAGTACAGCTTCTTCTTCTCGTCCGTGCCCTCGTTGAAACGCTTCTGGTTGATGATGGTGTCAACGGCAATGGCGGTTTTGCTGTCAAAGGTTCAATATTGGCCATTAGTGATGGAGAAGGCACTCAAGTTCACTCTACCCAAGTAAAAACATTAATAAAATGTTTAACCCTAGCGCTAAAGAAACAACAAAATGTTGAACCCAAAACAATCTGAACTTATAGCAGTGTGGATGCAATATAAAATCCCAGGTTAGGAATAACTATTACTATTTATATGACACAGGGTGACCTTGCTAAACTTGGCTTTCAAGGTGACCCTTGAAAAGATTCAGCCGAAAAAGATTAGAAACTACACGTGAATAAATCCTTTGGTCTTTTCTGCGGGGCGTTTGCCCTTCACTTCCAGCTTACCCAGTCTGCCTGTCCCCAATGATGAGCTCACGCTGGCCTCTGCCAATGGGCACCAGGCTGTCCACAGCCTTGATGCCAGTCTGCATGGGCTCCCTGACAGAGATACGGGGGATGATGCCCGGGGCCTTAAGACCCACACGCCTGCGGATGGAGGAACCCAGAGGTCCCTGAGGGGAGAGAGAGGTAGTCAGGTATGGGAGCTCCTGGAGAGGACATCATATCTAACCGTCGAGAGAGAACTCAAGGGCAAGAAAGTGTGTAATTCAAACCGACCTTTCCGTCAATCGCGTTTCCCAGAGCGTCCACCACTCGGCCCAGCAGCTCTAAACCGACAGGTACGTCCACGATGGCGCCAGTCCTCTTCACGATGTCCCCCTCCTTGATCAGCTTGTCGTTACCGAACACCACCACACCAACATTGTCGGGCTCCAAATTCAGAGACATACCCTGGGAAAAGCAAGTTTTATGATTTAATAATTAAAACTGTTATAATACTTAACCTTAATATTAAGGTCGGTTAAAGGCTCAAGAAAATACTGCTGAGAACAAGTAGTCACTATTCCATTGATATGCATCAGTGATAGAGAGCTCTTGTGTGGCCTGTATGAGACCAACACGTGTGCACTGTCCACCAAGACTCCTCATCCACACCTTGAGTCCAGAAGAGAATTCCACCATCTCTTCTGCCTGGACGTTCCTGAGCCCGTACACTCTGGCGATACCGTCACCGATGGACAGCACGCGGCCAGTCTCCTCCAGGTCAGCGCTGGTGTCTGCGCCCAGGATCTTCTCTTCCAGGATGGAGGACACCTCGGCAGTGCCTGTTAAATGACACCCAACGCTGCCATTAAAGTTCCATAGCAAGGGAAAATTATTACTTTGTTAGCCATAGCAGTTGTGTAGCATGACACAGCTGTGTAGCACGGAACAACTGCTGCTAACCGAAATGACCTCACATTGCGAACAAATACACAAATCGGTGACTTAAGATTAAAAATCTCAGTTTGTGTGCATCGTTACATTCTGTAAGGCCGTTATCGATGTAACTTAGCAGAGCTAAAAAGTGCTGGTATGGTGTCGCATAGCACAGCTAATGACCTTTCTTTTTTAAAGGAGGATTAATAGGTCAACTTTTCGCAATGCTTGACACTGGCAATGTTCTAAATGTGAAAATGCATGGTCATTTTGTCTTGCTCACCCGTCTTTTGCAGCCATGGTCTGCTTGTGTGGAGGTGGTTGACCCCAACGCAGGCGGCTGGTAGAGTCTTGGCCACCTGAGTTTAATGACAGATGCAATGCAAAAAACGATTAAACTAAATAATATTCATTGCCAATGGTACGCAGCATTTAAATGACATTGCAACAGCAAAGTACATTGCAGTGTAAATGGAGGGCATGCGCTGTCAGTCTTCCTGACCTTCAGAGCGTGGTTGAATGAATCGAGTCTACTAGCATTAGCTTCTTCAGATGCTAACATGATACGGCTTGTCACAAAGCCTAAAACATTTCTATGTACACCAAAACTAAAAGGTTTCGCAGATATAAAACATTTTTTAACTAAAAGGAAAAAGAAAAAATGACAAAGCGTGCAATCGGACGAAAAAGGCAAGACGGCTAGCGTGCGACGGCAGCTTTAGGGGCCTGTTACCCTTCACGCCCAAAATATTCGCATTTTGCGTTAAATACACTCAAAAGGTCCATTATACATCATGAAGCCTTTCACTGAAATACTTACATATCCAGCCCGTCTGGGCAGATTGCGGGCCAGGGCAGCTGCAACTCTTACGGACAACATTTTAGCGTGGCGTTTGGTGACCTGTCCTCCACTAATGACAACGACCTAACTGAGAGAGAGAATGTAATGGCTGAAAGACTTCTTCTGCTAGACTGTGTGACAGCGAACTTTACTTTTAAATGCTGACACCTACTGGAGAGGAGACACGGTGTATCAACAATGGTGCAATATCGTGGATGTATAATGTGCAATATATACATTTTCAAGTACACAATCAGATTCGAAAATAGCTTGATTGGCATGGAAAAATATTGAATAAATAAAATATTTATATAAATACATATAAACATTGCCAGTTTCAAACAGCTTTTTTGTCGGCTAAGTATAAATATAAAACGTTAAAGAACAAAAATATAAATATATATAATATCAATACTATAACATTAAAAAAAATAGCATACTATACAAATGTTTTCAAAACATTATATTAAACTCAACATGCTAAAGATATGCTTTAAAAATGTATTAAAATGTCGAACATACTATTAAACAAAACATACTAAAGATATGTACGCAACATCGCCCCCTGCGGCCTGAACGCAGAATGACACGTGTGCTTTGTGAAGGATGAGGACGTTGACAGTTTGCCTGTGTGGTGCTAGCCAGCAACAGCCGCTTGAATGTAGGTCCGCATGGGCTGTTTTACATCTCTAAATAACCCAGCGGCAAGATAAGAAAAGGATCCCAGGATGGTTTTAGTGCATGTCGGATACCTGGTTCTCCCCGTATTCGGCTCAGTCAGAAACAGAGGTAACGTATTCCGCTTCATATGAATCACAAGAACATGTGCCCTGTTTATCTTAATATGCACTGCAGCTGTTAGCGGCTAGCTACACCGAGCTAACTGTTGTGTTAGCTCGGGTTAGCCAGCCCTCCTTTTTAAAACGGACACGGGATTTAAACAAAATCGTTACAACCGTGAGTCCAATTTAGAGTTTTTTTAAACCAAATATAACCAATCCGCCGAATAACCTAGATTTCTCGTAGATGGTTTGTTTTACGACCAGCCCTACCTGTTAAGACCAGCTCACTGGCTGGCGGGCGCCGACTACTTCCTGAAGCGAAAAAAAACATCCTCACAAAAGAACGTGTTTTTGTCAAGTGAAATGAAAAGCGTTGTTACAAGAACATGCGTTTAGTGTTGTGTGAAATACACTCACATGTACATGTTGTGTCGTAATAATTTGGAATTTAAACTTTCATCCTCGCAATGCATTTGGCCCTGTCGTTATGTTGATTGCAACCTAAAACACCTCTGAGGTAGACGGAGCCCTTCAGCCAGGCAGCTTATCAGTGTCTGGATGATGTCATTTGAAGATCATCTGCTGCTACTAGCGCTCACGGGGTTTTTCAACATGCAAACATGGCATTAGTTTAAAGATACGCCGCCGATTGAGAGGTAAACGCGTTGCTGCTGAGCCTTCAGATCATGTGTCTGCCTTTTCTGTTTAGTTTATAATTGGCTTTTTAGTCTGTCTGGCTCAACACCCCAATGTGCCGTCTCTGTACAAAGCATTTTCCAAGCTACAGTGTAACATTAATTTCACAACAGTGGCATCAATGATTTCATTGTGCTTTTATTTCTGTTCTTATTCCCTGTTTCATAGTATCGAGGCTGGCTCTACATTCTGCATTTATCAGATCTTT
>OOFG01104709.1:0-25000 GCA_900323295.1 Molva molva | reverse complement strand
TGCTGGGCGGCTTTTGTGCAGTGGGGCGCAGCGAGGCGGACAGGATAGGGCTGTATAGAGCTGACACCGAATATTATTTCACATCAGAGAATTATTTCTGTAGAGTAGATATGTTTTATAGCAATCCCCAATACGCCAAGTCTCAAGTGAGCTATGGCTTTATAGGGCTTATTGCGTGTTAGCACGAATGTCGACACTGCTGACAGAATATTATGGAAATAAAAAGCTCACCAATCAACATTGGCCGAGTTTGTATAATGTCTGTTGTGTCCTTCATTTTAAGGCAGATTTTGTTCCATCCTGCAGTATATTAAACATACATTGTTAAACTCATGCGTCAACGTTTCGTAAAGAAAATGATGGCAAAGGGAAAATATTAGCATACCAAAAGTTTTTGGTAAGGGGACGCAGTGAGTGAAATGTCTCCCTCATTTGGATATGGCAATTAACAGTACCCTAGAAATGAAACCACAGAAAACTAGACTGCTGTTCACGTGGGAATTTAAAGTAGGCCTGCCTAATAGGCTACTATTATGTACTGTATGTAAATGTAAAGATGGATGTCAATGATAAATAGATATAAAACATTTATTATTCAGGCATTTGCAAGGTTTGAAATTGTTATGTTAAGTTTCAAGCTGGAAGATGATTATGAAGGTTGGAGATTTCAAAGTAGAGGTTTAATAATCAACTTGCTCTGTCAAGGACATAGGCCGACTCGGGTGTGCGCCAACAAAGAAGACATGTCAATTCAGATTTTAATCAACGGGTCAAAGGAAAATGGACAAACAAATGTTTCAGTCGTCGACAAAGTAAATCACATTTGTTGAGGCAAAAAAGACAGTGGTTTAAAAAGCAAATTACACATTTCATAAGACTGATATTTCATATTCACAATGTGTATGCAAATTTAACAAGTAATCAGTGAAAGCCAGAGGTTAAGCCTGAACGTGAATATGAGGATGGACATTCATTTAGACATGGCAGTGTTGTCTCACAGTTGATGGGACATTTTCATCCAGACATTAATTCAAGGAATACAAGACTGAGAAACAACTGTTGTTTAATCAGTTTCCCTGATTTCTGGAATGCCAGAATTTCCCTTTTTTGGGAAAACTGCCAACAAATCATTTTTTGATCATGTCTGCTAAAATGAAGTCTACCAGGATCCATCTGATTCATAATGCCAATTAAACTCCTTTCGTGTGCTGTATAATCAACATCTCTTCACTACCCACAAGGTCAGAAGTTCCCCAAACACGGTTAGGATTCACGAGCAAGCTCAACATGATTGGCCCAGGTCAAAGCTTCATGACAGACCACCTGCCCTAATCAAACAGGACACAGCAGTGGTATTTTACATTAACAGTTAGGGAGACACCAGCTAAATCTGTACATTGAAAACAGTCATTTGACAATTGCCCACCCCAATGAGATGTAATGCTATTAGGACAAACCCAGCATGTGTGAATCAACTCTTACTTCGTGCTCACAGGCAGAGGGCTAGACAACAGTACACCATGAGCCATTCGTATTAGTCATGTGTTTATTTGGTCTTGTGAAAGAATCAATTTGCTTATAAAGGAGGAAATGAAAAAAAAAACAATGGGTTCAACATCTATTTTACATACCGTATTTGTTGAGGGAACAAGAAAATTAAAACTGGAAATGCTTCATTTTTGAGATGGTGAAATTTATGGAGATTCAGACGTCAAAGTTTGACAGATGGCTAAGTGTTTACAGTTGTATTCAGTCATTTTAAATGGACTTTGACATGAAAAAATAAACATTGAGGCTTTATGGCCGGGAACAAACTTATTCAATATCAGTTTATACGCTTATGTTTTGGAATTCATCACTTCTATCGAGTTGTGTAGGACTCAATTGTTGGGAAAAATGTTCCATCTTGCTTACAATGTTTCACAAAACAGTCATTAAACAGTTTAAAACAAAAAAACTTAACGAAACATAATTCAACACAGATGGCGTTACTTCACTGTTCTCTAGTTTAACGTCTAGACTATTGCCTGAATGTGGAGTGATTACAAATCAGGGTACTGAAGCTAGGGAGGCGGGACAGTAGTTTTGAAGACTTAGTAAATAAAAAAGAAAACTGAAAAAAATATCACGTATCAAGGTGCCTTCCTTTCACCCAATCACGATGGCATACATAAAGTAGATGACCTCGCTATATCTACATCAGAAGACCACACTGACAGACCCTCTCCTCTCCCAGTCATGTTATGACTTATGAACCCGCCGTGTGATCCATCACTTCTCTGGGGCAGACTCAGCCAGTTGGTGTTTTTTCCCAGCTCAGTTGCCCCAAAGCACTTAAAACAGGCGACCTCCACTTAAATACAAATCTTAAATTGTGGCACCCAGCCCACCCGCTCCCTCCCCACCCCAAATGACACCCCATTTTTCACAAAGTATAAAAATCATTGCCCCCCATTCCCCAACCGGTTACTACACACACACAACACATTTGTCAAAAACTTGAACCCCATCCCACCCTCTTGGATTAGACAGAATACAAACCCCACCCCCCAATATGCTCTTCTGCCTCCAATTCCAGACCTCCCCTCTAACATTAACACTTGACATTTCACGTAGATCTCAAATGATAAAATGGGTATATCCAAAAGCCACTAGCCAAACGAGTAATAGGCCCAGATCTACTTGAAATGAAGTGCTGAGCGTATGACCTACATGGGCGATTTGGAATTGGCCGGTACACGTCGTCTCCTTCCCTGCTCCCCCCCCATCCTCTTTCCTGGCTACTTCTACCAGAAGTCTCGGCGGTGGTAGGCGTCTGGGTCGCAGTATTTGGTCACCACCACCCTGTTGGCAAACTTCCGACCGGTCAGGCCCTGCATGGCCTTCTGGGAGTCGAACACCGACATGAACTCCACAAAGATCTGGTGGGGAGCAAACCAACGACCACACACATTAGGAACTGGAGACAAAGAAAATAAATCAAGCACACCGGTTGTCGTCGGGTGGTTTTCCTGTGAACACGGCGCCGTACCTTGCCGGTCCCGGGGACCTCCAGGCCGTCGACCGGGCGGGGGATCTCGATGCTCTTGACCTGGCCGTACTTGCTGCACTCTTCCCTGACGTCCTCCACAATCTCCTCGTACTCCTCGTCGTCCAGGAGCTCTTCCGGGGCCACCATGTTCATCAGACACAGCACCTCGGTGGGCAGGCCACCCATCTGGGTCACGGAGCTGTTCATCAGGCCCGGCACCTGCAGCGTCACCGGGGTCTGGTTTATACTCGTCTGGGGAGGACACACACTGAGTCAATACAACGGGTCGTTCTAACCAACGGATCAAAAGAGCGTTTGTGTGTATTCGGCTACGGATAGCTCTACTTACTGTTGTCATGTCAGACACTGAACCGTAATGTAATGCATTTAGTATAACAATTTTTACAGAATAACTGTTGGCGAGGAGAGGGAGAAGAAATGTAACTAATGTACATATTTAACTTGTATGTATTATGATGGAATTCAGCCCTATACATACACATTAATACAAATCTTCCAAACTAGAGGCAGACAGACAGCCATTTCACTCTGAGCGTTTTGTCTGTCTGAGACATATTCTCTCGTTGCCGCCATGTAGGCGTCCCTCTTACCAGAGTGGCGTCCTTGGATCCTACACTGGCTCTCTGGACCAGCAGCTTCTTGTCTCCAAGCTGCATGCCGTTCAGCCCTGCAATCGCCTGGAATCACAACACACGTTTAGAAAAATATAGATATTGGTTGATTACTTGTTGCTCGTAACAGAAGCATATTGAGCTCATGTTAAACCCCAGTGAGAAGGGATGCTGCCACGGTTACCTGGTCGTTGAGGTTGACGTCAACGTATTCACAGAAAGCGTATCCTTTAGAGAGGCCGGTGGCGCTGTCCTTCACCAGGTTGAAGGCCTTCAGAGGACCAAATGATGTCAGCAGCTCCTTCACCTGGAAACGTTCACACATAGGAGAGCGGGGTCAATGGAGATGTATGAAGTACCAACACAACCACACCTGAATAAAAATGTTTGTCATGCAGTTTCATCTACATTTCAATTTAGGCAAAAGTCACTCATCAGTATGGTTGCCAGGAATGAACCATCTGTAGAATAACTGCGAATGACTCCAGCATACACGTAAAAGAAACTCGTCTAGTTAAGATCTCACCATGCAATATTTATACAACAGTTCCGACAGCACATTATAATTGGTGTTACTAGCAGTATCCTCTCGGGTTTATTAAATAACAGCTCTACACTAGCTTATAAGGTATGACACTTGGTGCATGTAATCACCAGCGATGACTAAAATGACCCCACGTTTATAACCCAGAGAAACTAACCTGGTCATCGTTCAGGTAGTTCGGTAGGCCGCCGATGAAGAGCTTGTGTGCAGAGTCAGGCACCACCGTTGACACCACGCCTGTGTGACAGAGGTCAATACAAAACAAATGAGACCATACAGACTACTGTTACGAATGACGTCATCAGTGGAGGAAGAACTTGATGCGGCAGTGGGCACCTGGCACATAGACGCTGGGGTTCTCGCTCATGCCGGGGAGGGGCTGGTAGTCGTGGGGACGTCTGATTTTAAGACTCTGACCCTGGAAGATGATGCCGTCGAAAGCCATGGCTTGGGTCGTCTCATCCACCGAGCGGAACTACGCACACGCCAAGAAACAACAGGATCCGTTTCATAATGATTCTATGAGATGAGAGGACATGGAAATGAAGAGGGGCTTGGCCATGGGCAGTGGTCAAACCTCAAGGAAGGCGAAGTTCTTGTCCTGGTTGATCTGGACTGCAAGGACAGGGTTCCCGGGGGCCTGAGTCAGACCACCCAAACGCATCTGAGCGTTGAAGAAATCCATCATAGACTCCTGCACAGAGAAGGGGGAAAATTCAAAATCAAAATGGTATTGTTGTAAATATGACATGGCTTTTGCTGTTAAAAAGCCAATGCTTTACTGTTGAATGTGTGGTGGTACAAAGTTATGTGTATCATCCTTTACCTCCGTGATTCCAAAGGGGATGTTGCCCACGTAGAGCCTGCGGGCCTGCCGTGTCATCTGGCTGCCCACCACGGGCACGGGGGTGGGGGTGACCGCCAGGCCGTCTGGGGTCATGGTCGGGAGGAGAGCTGTGGCTGGAATCTGGCCAGCAGCTGAAGGACAAGGGGGACAGACACACAGGCATTGACATATCTGACAACAGTTCTGTCTAGCCTCATTCCAAACACTCAATTTACCCCATTTAATTTTAGCTGGATAGCACATGTAACTTAACAATGATACTGAATTGGAGGCGTTTAATAAGCAAGGTTACGAAAAATAAATAGCCTCTGGCCATTATAATTCTCACATTTAGCTTAACATTTTAAACCAGCACATCATCAGCATTTACCTAGGAACACTTCTTTCTCAAGCAGACAGATATCATGGTTGGATGGCTCTTCTGATTAAATATGACGCCTATAGACTGCAATCCACATCTAGGAGAAGAATTCAACCCCCTCCTTGGAAATACACTACAATACAAGGGTTGACTGTGAACCCCAGCGAAGGTGTCTGGAGGCAGTGGAAAAGGAGGTGGGGGAGGCGATACCTTGCATGGCTTTATACTGCATGGGGGTGATGTGTTCAAACCCCGGAGGCGGGACATCCCAGTACTTCTTCACCTTGTTCTTCTTCTTCTCCTTCTCCCGGTGTGGGGAACGGCTGTGTGGAGGACGAGAAGAAAAGTGAAGAGGAGTATGACTCCGAGTGTACATGCATGTAATGTATGTGATGTACAGCGTTGGGGATGGGAGAAGAAAGGCCAGGTTCTTCAGGTTTGGTTCCGTGAGATACTTTTATTTTGTAAAATCGTATCTAGAATAAAGCCATACCTCGTTAGTTTAACTGTAAATAACTAAATACACAGCCTTGCGTTCCATCTGCAGACATGCTTCACACATTTCTTTGGAAGCATTTAAGCGGTCTTGAAGGAAGCCGCTTTTCAAAATAAGGTTCCCGGTTTTAAAGGTTAAGATTTACTGGGCAGGTATCCACAGCGAAAGGAGTTGTGTTTAAACAATGCAGAAAACAGCTCAGTGTTATTTTGCTGTATTACCTTACAGCAATCTCTTGGGGTTGGTTGGTTGGTGAGCTGAAATGACAGTGGAAAGGTTTCACATTTCTCTCATATCAAACATATTGCTGCTGGCTAACAATTGCACCACAAATGGCTATGGCCTCATCCAGCGCTATGAATCTTCTCGGTTCCTAATTAGTTTCTTGGTGCGCACGGTTGCGGTTTAACTGAGAGCATGCCAGAGCCCATTTGGCCAGTTGTATGTACTATTTGGCTGTCATGCTTACGACCACAATAACTCAACTTGATTTCTCATTGTTCAATCTCACCTTCTTCCAAAGAACATCGAGTAATTAATTAATGTATTACATTTAGACTTAAGAGGTGGGAAATATACACATATTAACTCACTGGTAACTACATCACATCTAAACTGAAAAAAGAACGTGAAAAAAAGCCTTAAAAAATGAGTACACGAGTACTCATTGTGATTTGGGCCGTATATTAAGATTAGAGGTTTTGGTATCTTCTTTCTACTAATAAGATTGTGGATGCTGATTGCCTGTATATGATGGCATCCACTCTGATGGAGGACTTTGCTGGGAGAACAAAGCATTGGGTGCTGGAGTGAACAGACTGCCAGATCTCAGTAACAAATCCCACATATCCCCAATTAAACACGTTCAAAAGAAGAAAAGAAGAAATACAAATATGGATGCGTTATGACACAGTCACAAGATGTTTGGCTAAGCTCCATTGCAACACCTCAAGAGGGTTATAGTATATAACAGTTTATTTGGCATGCTGGTAAACAAGTGGCACATGCCGGGAAACATAGTGTCATCAGCTAGATTGAGTATGCCTTGCAATGATGTGGGTTTTGCGCCTCTATAAAATCCTGCAAGAACAATGTTTTAGATGCAGGGAAATATAGCACAGCTGACAGCACAAAACACCAATCTCTGCTTCTTCATTCTGTATGAAACCACCTACAACATGCCCCTTACGCCTACATAACTCATTGGTCAGATTGTATGTCCATCTGGTTAAACCAATAATGCATAGTCGTACGTTGTTTTACTATTTTCTAATATGCTTCTACTCAAAACTACATGGAAAGAATATTACAATATCACCAACTCTGGGCGGCTCAACCGGCTAGTGCGCTTACCATTTGGCAATACACCCAGGTTACTGTAGACCTGTTACGACCCAGGTTCCTATGGACCTGTTGTTGTATGCTACAACATGTAAATCCCTCTCTTCTTCAAATCACTTCATAAATCATCATAAAAAGCCCATAAAATATATAAATTGCAAAAAACTAAAAATAATACAACTGACATATCTGTGACCGATATATCGGAGAATCTCTACTTTCTAGTCCATGTTTCATGTCAACATCTTGGTAGTCGGACACAGGAACAAGAACTCATAACTCAACAGTAAACTGCTACTTTACTTATACTGGCTGCACATCTGTACGTTAGAGTGGTAAAGTGGGCCACAACAATTGGCTTAATAAAAATGTGTACTAGTTCTAATAAAATCATTTCTGGTCAAATCAGTCAAGACTACTTCAGTTGTTACTACATGAATAAAACATGAATATTAATAATCAAGCTACATTTCACATTAATGATACTCTTGAATAACAGCTATAAATGCTTAGAGATGTGTAGTGATGTAAAAGTAAAAGTATATATAAGTCCAAATAGGGCAGATGTTTTCCAAGTTTTATATATTTTAACAATGGTTGTAAAAGGTGTAATGATTAATACAACATCTGAATATACATCTCCAATCCAGAGTGGGGGCCTTGTTATATGGGGGAGATGTATGGCCCAGTTCGTACGGGACACCAACCTGCGCCTGGGTCTGCGCTCTTTACTGTCCCGGCGGTCCCTGCTGCGTCTGTCCCGGTCTCTGCTCCTCCTCTTCCTCTCTCGGCTGCGGCTGCGGGACGGGGAGCGGCGGTGGTGGCGGTTCTCCTTGTCCCGCTCCGCTGTTGAAAATAAGCCAAAACAGGGTTGTTACAAGTGCTGAATGTGGGCTATTCCCCATGGCACAGCCCAGGGTTAAATTATTGTATAATATTGGTAAGAAGCGGGAGACGTATGTTGTTTTCATTTTTTTCTCAGACCTGGGTTTAAACCTGCATTAAAAAAGGCATCTTGATCTGGCTTGTCGATTAGGTGATAAGTGAGAATAACAGTAAAAATTATTTTCAGTTATTACTCACATTAACCTTTTAACTGTACCAATACTAAAGGTTGTTACTGTACATTAAGATATTTTCGTTGACGTTACTTGCAAATTAATAAGGGAGAAATTATATGGTTGCAGAAATGCCAGCTTTAATTATGAAAAATCTGAAATTATTTCAATACAAACACTTGTATTCACAGCCAAATGTGCAGTTAGGTGTATAATACTACAGCAGGTGTAATTGGGTAGAAACAAAAATTACATGTAATTGGTTTTAAAAAATTTCACTCTTAACATTAGATTGATGTCTAAATGCTGCAGCATATCTTGAAAAGACTTAATACTGACCCGCCTTTGTGTTTTTTCATTCAAAACAATTAACATTTGAACGCTTCGCAGACTTCTTGACAGAAAGTTGCTCATACATGACAGACGTTTTTTGTGAAACCAAATGCTTTTTGTTACAAAGAGGATGACCCAAGCTGTCCATAGAGGTGCACTATTGGTGACTTTATTGCCATTAGATAGTGGCAGATAATACTTACATTTTCATTAATAGGGCTCTCCATGGAGGAAATTGCGACTAAATCGCTGGCGGCTATGACTGATCATGCCCGGCCACAAATGATATACATTAGATATGGTCAATGTAATGAATGAGGGCAGAAATGAAACACCTCCAGCAAGTAGACAAGACCCTATTCTATAGCCCCAGCTAGCTGGCTAACACATAAGCGGCACTGATACAGTCAATTGGCAGTTTAGGTGATCAATGGTGCATTACCTTGTTTGTTTTCGGAAAGTTGTCTTTCAAATTCGTCGAAGTCCGACATCTCTGTGGTTTGCAAAAATACCGTGGTGACAATAAATTAAACCAGGCTAGCTTGCAAGCTAGCGACCAAGTAACCGACACTTTTGTAATATGTGTTTTGCTCTTGTAACGTTAGCTCAGTCAATTGTTTTACTACTACAATTACTTCACACTTAACACAAAACATTAACAAAATCAAATACAATTTACGCTGTGTAAAAATATCTAGGCTTTGTTTACGATGCATTCGACAACATTGAACATGAAAACGTGTTCGCATGGGTTAGCTTGCTAACGTATGCTAAGCTAACTGATAGCAAAGTCCAGGAGAATGGGCCTGCTCGAGACAGCCGTGTGGAAGCCTGTTAGCATGCTACAGAAAGACGAATCAATACGGGGACTTTTCGCTAAGCCAAATGCTACCATAAGAGACTCACTGATGGAGCAAATGCACGGGTGTGCCTTTATACGTCCAATATATACGATATCCAATTGTATAGCTCGAGTAAAAACGATAGCTGCACACTCAGTGTGCCCGCTTTTGCCGTCTCCCAGGTACAGCGTGATAGCGGAAGTTGATTATCCCCGGGTTTCCGGTCATTTGAAAATAACTACAACTTCTAGCACAAAAAAATTGTAGTGCTAAAAAAAAAACAATTTTACTCCTTAGACCTTGTATATGTAGTAAAGGGAGTTGAGTTTGTTTAGCTATTGAATGGGGCGCCTCAATTAGAGAGACTGAGTGGAAATACACAATGCACATTTTAAGCTATAGCTTGCCTAGAAGTTAAAATTCGATTTGTATTATATTTGTATCTAGTAAAGTAGTATTTGTATTTTTATATATTTAGTAATTCTGTGTTCTGCCTTTTGACATTACTCATTGTGTGTGTTTTATGTCATTCATGTACCTTTCTGCTGCAACTCTTACTATTTCGCTTTATTTCCCTTTGGTCTATCTATCTATCTATCTATCTATCTATCTATCTATCTATCTATCTGTATATCTGTCTGTCTATCTATCTGTTTGTCTGTCTGTAAGATAAAGCATTTTAATCAGTGTCCGTATGTATTCAATTTAGATGATGCTGATGAGGATTCGTTTGCTTATTTGGTTAATTGAGCAAGGATGTATTTTACTGTTGTAAAAGCGGATTCATGTTTGTGATGCTATTATTGGTGTTTTTTCAACCATAGTTTAAATCATATCGTAAACAGACTGAATAAAATATTGTTAATCATGTTTTATAAATAAATAATCAATAGTAGTTCTTTGCTATGAATGCACAATTTCTTGATTGGCTATTTTGTATCATTGATATGGTTACAACTTTACCTGTTATTATGAAACATTAAACATAAAAAATTGATATAAATCAGTAGTAGGTGTATAATTCGTTTTGATACAGTGATGAACAGCATGATTAGATCAGATGTGTGTTGGAAGTCCAAGTCATATAGTTTTTAATTATATTATTCAATTATGTAGTTAGATTGTTAAATTAATAATTGGAGAATGAATAGACTAAGGTTGTTTTTTTTAAGAAAACATGATTTTATGCGTTATGGGTTAACAAAAGTTGCATTCAAGTGACATCTCCTACCCATATCTAATATAAAGAAACGAGTGGGGATAGTGGATTTATAAAGGTTCCTTTACTTTCACAAAATAGGTTTTAATAAAAGTTGTCTTGCTCATTTATTGTCACATTATAGAGTTAACACTAATTATCACACACGCTTTTGATTCTTTCAAAAACTTCAATAATTTCCAAAGGACCCATATATACAGACGACAAAAAGACGGATTCCACGTGCATTTGTACTGACGCATTGAAATGCTATCTAATATTTTTGCACGTATCATCACAATCTATTGCTTTTGCTAAAATACTGCTTTAATGATAAAACAGTTCAGATGTCAAATCAAGCTTCTTAAAGTGACTGCAAAAGTGTGAAGAGTACTGTAATTTTAAGTCATGTTTCTAATAAAAATGGAAACAATTATTACATTACCATATGCCTTCCATTGGAAGACATATAAAACAGCATTGTGCATTACACTCTGTTTTTCTGGCTTGATGTCAAAGCAGTCAGCTTTGCATTATGAAAAACGAGAATCCAAAGAAAATGTCCAGTCCTACACAAACAGATCGATAGGAACAGCAGCAGCCTCTTTAATAGATTGATCCTCTCTCCACAAATAACATATATGACATCAAAGCATTCATAAAAATGCAGCCACTCAAGTTATTTGTCTTACTTCTGATGTTTCACAACCAACACTTTAAGTCACAAGGAAGACTCCAAACTAGGTGGGTCTCAAAAGATTAAATATGTCATGACACAGATGCTTAAAAGGGAATGAAGCTCAAAAAATAAAATGTAATCTTAAAACAATTGTCAATTATTGAAATATTAAAACATATACATATTGTGATTATCAATCATTTAGGCTACCTGGAATTGAAATGACCCACCTTAAGAGGAGCTATCAACAATGTCTATATAAGACAAATAAGCTACACTCTCCTCAATAGCCTGAATGCATAAGAAAAACATTGTCAACAAATATCTCACAGTTCTTTTAAGTAATTTCCCTTTAAAGAAAAGGGAACAATCAATATTTGCTGAATCAGACCCTTACAATTAAACTGTAAATCCAAGTTGTTGGCAGAAGGTGCACTATTGTATTTATACCTGCTACCTATCAACGCCCCTCAAGGGACTGGTGTTGGAACTTAGCTTCGGCTATATACACGTGTACAATACATCAGATACTGCACCTGCAACTGTCAATGTTTCTTGTACTTCTAAAAGAAAAAAAAAAAGTTTATTTTTTTTACTATGGCTGGAACTTTTACAGACAACATGAAAGAGAAATTGACATTTTACCCATGTCAGCATATTTCCCGTAAAAAGTTATAGTCTCCTTGACACCAAGTCAAGCAGGTGAGTATAATATTCCATTCATGATTAATTAACCCTGTTGGGGCGTCCTCCCAAGTTCTCACTAATCACATCCACAACCCCTCCTGAACCTTCAAAAGGATCAAATTGCATCTATGCTTTCTTCCACCCACACAGACAAAAGTTCTGCTGTGCCTCTTATCTCATCTACATGATTTAAATTTGGAAAAACAAAACCAAAAACAGGTTACTATTCAAACATACTTCTTAAAAAGGCAAAGGCATTATTTGTTCATTGTTTGAATTGCTCTTCCCTTATGGTGATTATTGTTTAGGTGATGAGGATTGTTGAGGATTATTCATCAACGGTTAAAATAAAACGTTGTGAGGCATACAAATGTGTGTCTTAAAGGGGAGGGTCCGAACCACAGTTTCCATGGCCACGTCCTAGACAATCTGAAGGCAAAATAATTCCAAAAGGCCTCTGGACATCAATATTCTTATCAGGGGAGCTGGCCTGCTGCAGCAGCTCACCTGCCCTTCCTAGCTACCCACCCCAACGTCCTGTGGAGCGTGTTCCTCTATGCCTCTCCTCAGTGTCTAAACCTGTAGGATATGGGCAGAAGCAAGTTATTCTTTTTCAGGGCCTGCACCCTGCTGAGTGTCTCCTCATCCATGGTAATGTAGCAGCGCCGGGCATAGTCCAGCAACTTCTCCTTAGAAGGATCAAACTGGCCCACCTCTGCCACCTTTTCTGGGGCTACTAGCAGCAGCTCTGCAATGGGTGTGGTGGAGGCTATTGTGTTGCGATCAACACCGTGAATCTGGAAGGCTTTGGACATGTTCTTCAGACGCTGGTAGGTCAGTAGGATCTTTTTGTAGCGGAAGAGAACACCAGCAGCATCTTTCACTGGAGAACAACAATAAATAAAGATTAATGCAAAGGAATTTGCATTTAGCAAGATTACACTTTAGCTATGTAATCAAGAACATTTAAATATTTATTTTAAATGATCTGTCACCTCTTTGTCGCTCCCTTGGTGCTTGGAAAATCTTCCTCCTCTTTATCGTAAGTCTATTAGCGTTCATATTCTCTGGCAACCCATGCTCTCCTGTTATCATTTGCTCTTCATCCAGATAGCTTTCCTGCTCCAGGTACTCTTCCGATTCCCCCAGCAGTGAAAGAGGCTCTGATAAGAGAGTCCAAGGACAATCTGTCAGCATGACTAGAAAGATAAACCACCAAAAAAAACCAAATCCATCATTTATAGTCACATTTTGAAATAAAATTCTGCATGACAGCCAAACAATCTCACCTTGACCCAC
Source organism: Molva molva (assembly GCA_900323295.1). Lineage (NCBI taxonomy): Eukaryota > Metazoa > Chordata > Actinopteri > Gadiformes > Lotidae > Molva > Molva molva. The sequence continues at coordinate 11,652 of OOFG01104709.1, read as the reverse complement.
GTTGACATGGCCGCTCAGTTCATTTATGGTCGGCCTGGTATTACTGCCACTGGCAGTTGAACTGGTGCTGCTATGGCCAGGTAGATGTGCCTGGGAGGATGCAGAGTTGAACAATGCATTCAGGGAGCCAAGCTGATTAGCCATTGGGTTGGAAGTTTTGGAAGCCAGCATTGTTGAAGGAGCAGGCCTTCGTTGATTAAATTGCCGCGTGGGGAAATCTGACTTCTGCGGCTCTGTAAGGAAAAAGTAGTCATAACAAATGAGTTTGATATGATCTAAGGTATGTTAAAATAATCAAATTTGTTTTGTATTAAGACATGTCTACCAACGGGACGATCTTCCTCTCTTCTGCCCCTCCAATTGAATCGTCTTGATTCATATCCTTATGATAAAAACAAAGCACCAGTATGAATTTAGTTGATCTATTTTGACAGATCTTTACGGCTTATGATCATGACGTCACATCGCAATGACCGCATCCATTTTGGAAGCATAGGAGAATTGGAATGTTGGATATTGGTTTGGATGTAATGCTTTTGGTCTTCGTCTAGTTATTATTAACGTAAAATTATTTGTCATTATGGGACGACAGTGTTGTGTTTGGAACTGCCACAGCGTTTCTCGTGCGAGGTTATGGTATATTTACGTTAATATTAGGATTTTACAGTACTACAACTCTGCTGAGTCCTCTCAAAATGGTGGAGTAACGCCAACAAAAAAATATGCATCCTGATGTAAAGGCCCGATTGGCCAACATTTTGAAACCTGTTTCCAACACCCTCTAGCAGCACTTGCCATAATAAAGCCAAACTATTTTCTTACCATTACTATAGTGGCTCTGACCGTCACCCTGACCCTGGCTCTTTGTAGAGAAGATGAAGCGGTCCAACTGGCAGCGGAGGAAATCCCTCTCTTCCTCGAGGTCCTCGATCCGCTTCTGAAGCCAGGAGTTCTTCTCCAGAGAGATCTGCAGCTGGGTCCGCAGGTTTGTGATCAGTATGTATGAGTTACTAGGGGCGGACGAGCCAGTTGTTGGAGCAGATTCTATAAAGGATAATTAAAATATATAGTTGAAAGAAAATATAACAAAAACAATGTCTGAACACCATTAAAACCAGCTAAAGGTTTTTTGTGATATTCACCCTCAAAATTTTGATCAGTCTGGTTGAAAAACCCTTGTTGTTCAAAGCTGCTCTCTTCATACGGGATAGCTATTTCATAGGCGTCCTCATTTTTTGGAGCTGAGGAGAAGATTGTGTCAAAAAGATAATTGTTATGATTTATTTGAAAGGACAAAACACAACATGTTTTAGTTATAAAACCTACTCTGTAGTTGAATCGACGCTGTGTGGTTCTTGGTTGTGGAGGCACCTTCGTTTCTGTTTCCCTCCTCCATCACGTCCCTCTTAAATAAGCAAACATGCTTCGTTTTAATACATATTCATCCGCGTATATCACTATTAGTATAACGATAACAAGCAAATGGTCTTGCAACTTTACAACACATGTGCGTGAAAGTAATTAGCGAAACTCGTGATCGCCTTGTTGACACATTACCAAAACATCTCGAATGCACTCCATTTTGCTTGCTTAATTATATTAAATTACAAAGGATTAAAACCAGGAATATAATGCACAACTCTAACAAAACATCAAAATAACGTTTATTGTTTGTATACATGGGACTGCACAAGTGTGTTCACAATGTCCGATGCTGGCTGTTCGATTCCAGCTAACATTAGCAATACATTTAGCATGTATTTAGCTACAAATAAAAAACATTCCCCATCTTGCTACAAATATAGACTTTTACTTCCGCCACTCAAGAAAGAGAATTCCGTGCGATACATAATTTGAATAAATATCTGCACATACCTTTTTACAGTTGTAATAACTTCACCGTTCATATGTAATAAGATGTTATAACTCTGTCATATCTCTATTCATGAATCAAGTAGCCGCTAGCTAACAAGCTAACAATAACAATTATCGCTTTTGCCTTGCAACATCACGACGTCACTTCCGGTAGTAATAATACAGGGACCCAATGAAGACCTGCGTGCGACAAATGGTTTACCTGAGTTATTAACACAATTAATAGGCTGTGTATGAACTATGAAAACGTTATATGTGTATTAACAATGGTACAATTAAGTAGTAAGTCAATTCCAAAATGCAGTACTGATTGTTGTCATGGAACTGTGAGTCTGCAATGTGATTCAATGACACAAGACAGCACTCGCCATCCTGTTTAGGTTCGTCCTTATTTTAAAACCTGTTCAGGTGGAGATTGCAAAACAGGTAATACAGGCGCAGTGTCGTTTGACAGTGTAGTCTGCTACCTTAGCAGAGTATGTCCGGAAAGTTGGGAAGACACAAGACAATTGGCTTTATATATTAAATACAATATCCAACGCGGAGACAAATGGTAAGCACATATTCAGAAATTCCTTGCTATTGGACATAACTGTTGAAGTAATAACTAGGCCTATGTGTGTGATTACATCAGGATCAACATAAATAGATCTCTCAAAGTATACAAGTATACAGGTGTATAAGTGAATTTTGTTACAATGACATACACGCTACACTCCTTCTGTTTTCTCTCTGCGCAGCCATGGCCCTGAAGAATGATGGGCTGCCTCATTGTAAGTTCGCTCTGGTGTTTGCCGTAGTGATGGACCTGCTAGGCGTGCTGTCCATGCTGCTGGGCGTCTTTGCTTCGCTGGAGTTCGACGGTCGGGACTTCGGGGACCTGCTGGTGTACTCGGGGGCCCTCCTGGTGCTGTTCTCCATGGGGGGCTGGGTTATCTGGTACAGCGGCAACATCCAAGGACTGGCCACTACAAAGCACTTAGGGGGCACCATGGGCAACGCCGTTGACCGCCTCGCTCGCAATCTGAGCCGCAGGATTCGGATCCCCAGGTCTCAGAGCAGTCCGTGAGGCCTAAATCCAGGGGCCGATATGACATGCTACAAGGCCATGCATCCTTCAGGTCTTCAAGTGTTGTTGTTTTTTTTACAAAATGGTTTACAATGGCAAACAATATTTATATACTATCCTTGGTGATGGCACATGGGGGAAACTTTCTACAAATATTGGTAAATTATGTTTTGTAAAATTAAAGTGTGTATATTAAGTTGTGTATAATTTTAGCTATGCTTGTACCATCATCATATGCTTGGTTCTAGTGAAAACGCTTTTATATCTCACTATTTAAATGCAACATGTGCTTACAGTAACAAATAACTCAACTCATTTATCATTCAAAATATATTTTAACAAAAAAATAATACATTTACAAAAGTATAATAGTCAGATGATTGTCGAAACAGAAGTCAAGTGTGCACAAATCAAGACAGTAAATAGACCATACTGCGTAAGACACTTCAAATATGTTAGCATACTTTAAACCAAAGCAACCAGTAACACCATACCAATATAATTGATCGATGACCTTAAAGAACAACGCCAATGACTCAATTAAGAAAATAAATATTTTTTTTCACAGAAGGAATCGGTCACATTGATAATTTATAAGTAGGATCAATATATATCAAGACACACACACACACACATACCACTTTTGCATAGAGATGATGGTTTTGTAGTATAACATGTAAAAAATTGATGATAGATTTTAATATGGATGTGGTAAAACCACACATCAAAATAGAAAGAAATGGAACTCAACATTTAGAAAGTACATTTCCTATTTAGTCAACCACGTGGATCTGCTAATTAGCATGACAGGTAAAACAATGCAACGCGCTGTATTCAGATATGTGTGCGGGTTGAGCAAAAATAACATAGCAAGACTTTGCCTTCTGAACCAGGAACTATCCAACTTTAGAAAGACTCGTGCCTTTCAAAGTCTCAATTTAACAGTGATTGAAAAGAGGACTATTTTCATTTCAGGAGATGATTAATTAAGAGATAATCACTATCATTATCAGTTAATGGTAGTATAGCCAAAATTAACATTACATGACAAAAGTCATCAGCTGGAGAAAATGAGGTGGACTTGTTTAGAAGACAGGTTGAAGAAGTCAGCAGAAGATAACGACACACACTCGACAAAAAATCATCAATACTTGTGTGTGGTTACGATTCAAATTCTTAACAATAAGTGGGGAAGACAAAAAATAAAATACTTACGATAACATCTGTATTATTGGTGAGTTCAACAAAGGCTTTACAGGTAATGTAAGGCACAGTGAGGCAGGGTTATGAATTTAGGGTATTAGTCAAGTGCAAACTGAACAACATTGTCTATTTAATGCATCATTCATCCTTGCTGTAGTACAACTTTAAGAAACACCTCCGAACATTAAGGTCAGCCATGTCAGAGGGCAGAGCTTGGAACAGAAGGGGTGGGGCTTTGCCAGATGATCATGTGACTGCGTTCAGAACGGCTGAGTGTTGTTTGGGGAAGCTCAGTGGAGCCATCACTTGCATCGTCTCCTGTGAGAGTCAACAGATCTGTTAGACACTTTTTAAAGCTCTGCAGGAAAATGAACATTGACAGAATACCAGGCTCTTTAAAAAAAAAAAAAAAAAAGGATTTAATGATTTTCAACCCACCGATTCTGAAGTTTATGTAGCCTTCTCCTCCACTGAGGATGAACTGTGATGGAGCACAACTAACCCCACCAGTAGATGTCGTCAAGCAGTCTGCAGGAGAAGGAAGTAACTTTCAGAATGCATGCAGCTAAGAACTCCTCTACACAGCACAATGTTGAATATATAAACATTTAAATAATGTCAAACCAGCGCATACTAGGTGCGACGATGAAGAATTTGACGGCTTGTCTGTGACCATGGTAACACAACTGGGCAGCCGCCAGAGAGCAGTATGGGATGGACACCGACTCTGAAGCTGTGGGTTGTGATGAGAGTAGCAACAAGTCCAAAAAGTATGCATTTCATTACTATAGATAGTAGTATAGTGTATAAACATAACTCACTGATAGACAAGGGGATGGAGAAGATAGCACCACTGCCAGTTCCCACCCACAGACAGCTGGAGATGATGGTTAGAGCAGAGATCTGAAGAGGTGAGATGGACAGGAAGGCTTGACCTGGAAAACATGCGGTTAGTACAAACACAAAGCTGTCGACATACAACTTATGTGAGTTAAGGTATAAACATTCCAAACATAAGTTCGAATTTAATTGCCTTTCAATGTGTTTACATATTTATTTGTGTTGCATACTGGATTGCAGCTGGAAAAACACATTGAACATTTAAATGAAGGGTATATGTTCATGCATTAAGCCTCAACTGTGTCTTATGATTATATTTCAAGTGGAAAACTATACTAAACTGAATGATGAAATCATTGGTTATAAAATGGTTACAATACTATTATTGTGTATAACAAAAGTGATGTCTTACAATAGTAATTCTTCCAAAAGGGGATAAAAGAGCCTGCACACACCTAGCGTCTTAGTGACCAGAGGAGTCAGGTCCACCTCCTGCAGCGGCCGTCCACTGGTCCAATCAAACAACCTGAGCAGGGGATCCAGCCGGCAGGACGTCCAAACGCCACTTCCTGCCGCACACAGGAAGCGCACCTGCTGCTCGCTGCGCTCAGAGACCGAGAAGGTTTGCTGCACGGCAATACAAGAGTACAACAATGCTTAACGGACTGATGGATATACATCAGACCGGTGGTGACCTGCTTTGAGTCGCTCACCTCAACCTTTCTGCTTTCAATATCAACTGCATGGACCCGGTTCCAGTATCCAATCCACAAGCGGCCACCTTTAGCCAGGCAGCAGCGAAGGGGCTGCAAAGGCGTGGTCCCAAGGTGCATCACCTGGTGTGAGGGAAGATCCCAGCCACCTGCCAAACAGTTTGTATTTTGTCATTACGGTTCAAGTTTGGACTTTGTAAATTCAACATTGGGTGATAATACTGGCTTTGAAAAGGTAAACTATGGAATGTATTTACCTCCATTGTGAGAGAAAAAAGCTAGTGTCCCATCAGCTAGGCCAGCTATGACTTGATTGGAGGAATACCTAAAAGAAGTAAAACACTTGAACTCAACAAAAAACGTATAACATGAATATTCACATTCATTTACACATTATCCTAGGGAAATTGATCAGAATGACCGTATCCCAATGGACAACAGACTGAAGTTTCTTAACTTACGTGAGGGAGTGCACACCCTCTGACAGAGAAATAGACTGCATACAACGCCTTCTTCCTGTCGACGCTGAATGTACCAGCACACTGCGGAGAGGGGAAAAGAAAGGATTCATGTCAAGAACGAAATGTGTGAGCAACTCCTATCTTCGAAGCTAGTATTTCACTCAGAATGTTATTTCAAGGAAACTGCACATTCAGCAGGAACTACCTTCCTTCCTGAGTTCCAATCCATACAGTTCCTGAGGTGTTGCCTGATGAAAAGATAATCATTCGAACCCAAAGTGTGTTAAAGGTACATTTCGGTAAGAGAATCACTCATTTAAAATCACACAATGATCCTTGATGGGGTTATTTGTACTAAATGGAATTTGTATGTAGTATGACGATAGGGATTTGAATGCCGGCGCACAATGGCTTGTGACTCTCTCACTGACCAGTAGGGGGCACGGCACAGATGCAGAGGGCAGGAGAGGTAGGGGGCAGGCTGAACTGGTCCAGCACTGTGTTGGAGCGTGCCGGGTCAATCACTGTGATTTCACTGGAGGAGCCCAGGCCAGACATGACCCACACAGAGCACTGACGGAGAAGGATGAGGAGGATGGACAGGGGGTTTGGAAACATGACATGACATGTATCTATAATGGTGGTTATGGCTCTGGGTTGGCACTGTATGTGGTGTTTAGAGGAGGATCACAGGTGCAAATTAAGGTAGGATGGAAAAACACACACACACACACACACACACACACACACACACACACACACACACACACACACTTACCGCAGCTTCTCCCGAGATCTCCGCTGTCACGGCAACGGCACAGTTAAGCTACAGGAGCAAAACAAGTGAATAAAGCACATGACTGCAGACCCAGGCCCGGTGCAAAGGCGGATGCATTTGTTTTGTGACAAACAGTAGGTCGCTTTATAAGAGCCATATGGTTTTGTGTGGTGTGATGTGATGTACCTTAGCGCTAGAGTCTCTCTGATCCAGCAGTCGGAGTTGCAATAGAGCAGGCACATCTTTAGGCTCAGGGGTAGACTCCATTGACTCCTTGAAAATAAATCAGCTTTGAAATGATCACTAAAGACAGGCCAGACATGGGTAAGTGTTTGTGTTTGCCGAGACATAAAGTGAGTAACCCAGGCAGAGAATGTGGGTGAAGGGAAGAGTCACGATGAGCAAACTACTGACTAAGATGAAACGTATATATTTGTTGTTTGGCTTACTGGTATTACTATAATCGCATGTCAACCTCTCACCTCCAACACCACAGACACACACCGACACGCCCTTAGCTTCTATCCAAGTTGGACTACTACCTGTGTGTGTGACAGAGGCACGCTCCATCCGTTGAGCTGCCGCTTTCCCAGCGTTCCCCAGATGTGGGAGCGAACCTCCCTGTAGAGTTCCCTCTTCCTGACACGTGGAGATAGAGCAGCAGGGGACACAGAGCTAGAGAAATGGCCATCTTGTGTTAATCTGTTCAATCACGCATTGCAATCACAAATCACACGGGGACAAATAGTGTTGCGATTTAATATAAAGTCATTGGTCTGATTTTTTCATTCAAAGTGCTGAATACAGTGATTACATAGATTTATTTTAGAAGCATGTGATAAATGAGCAGGTAGGGTGTTCGGGCATCTTGCTCAAGGATGCCTACAGGTAGACTGCGGATATTGGGGATCGAACCCAGCATCTTTCGACTGGGAGTCAAACACAGCAACATCTACACTATCCTGCCCCTAGAATCGAGTGTAAAATAAGCAGTGACTTACTCGGTCTGAGTCTGATTGACAGTCTGCAGTTGTGGGGATCGCAGTGGAGCGCGACTGAGTGCAGGGGATGTTGCCTTGGTGACGCCCTGAGCAGCAGAGAGACCAAAAGGTTCCCTGGGCCGGCCAAACAGACGGTGAAACCTGAAGTGACAAAAACATGTTACAGGTGACCCAAACACAGCACTCTGAACATGCATCAGTGCCTGATTAACTGTATGTAGATAATTTTGCTCGCCCGTCCCACCCCACCCACAAACTTTGTGGGTGGGGTGGGATGCATAGCAACACAATTATCTTGGTTTTCCCACTGGTCTGGAGCTGGATTCCTATGTGGTAACCAGAACCAGCCTCCTTAAAAAGGACAGTATGCAATATTTGCAATTTTAAGTTAGCTCCAGTCTAAATTTTCAAGACATTAAAACACTCTGCTCCTCACACCTCCCTCTCCCTACTAGCTAGGCTAGCTAAAGTAACTTGCTGCTGCAGAGTCTGAGCATGAATCTAAATGCCTACAGTCTTAAAGTTAGCATTTAAATGACAGAACATTTTAAAAATAAATACATTTTATTTGTCACCTTTTTTAACTTTCAGGGCGAAAAATCAAACCAAAAAAAAAAGCAAACCAAAACGTCAAATTCACCTTCCCCAAACACTTGTTGTTCTCTCCTCTGTTATCCTCACATCTTTAGTGGCACTGTAAAACAAATTAAAAGATTAATGGAGCAAAGTTTAAAACAACTCAGTTCTTGTTTCCTTGACATTGTGTTAATTATTAAGCAATTATTAAGCCATTAGATCAGTTAGATCAGTAAGTCAGTGAGCAGAATAAGAATTGTTGTACTGATTCCCTCTGTCAGAAGTTTACTGACCGGAGGACCTGACTCCGCCTAACTGCTTCCTGCAACTCGAACAGACGCTCTTTGTACTGGTTCTTTTCCATGACCACACGAGCCATCTCAGACCTGGAGAAACGCCGCATCGATGTGGGTAGAGCGCCCTGTAATCCAAAAACCCTCTAGGTTACAAACAGGTATGAAGTGCAGGGAGGAATGTACAGTCACGTAGTACAAAGCATTCTCCAGGGCTCCATTGACCAGTATCATAGATCTAGATTGAAAAGTGGAAAATATAAATTATTTCTTACATCAGGGTCTTCAGACTGGCATGCTTCCAGTTCTTTCCGAAGCCTATGACAAGCAGATGATATACATAATTAATAATGATATAATGGATTTATAGATACAATAAATCATCCACAGAAGTGTAGTATTTTTAATACAATATATTGTAAACAGCAACATTTTGATTGGGAAGCAAAATGCTGTGTACCGCTTGGTTTCCTGCTCCATTTCCTTCATTCTGCTCTCTAAATGAGAGACAGTTTCCTGGAAAGAGGTCAGTTCCAGTTTAACAGCTGAGCGATCGTTGGTCAACTCTTCCACCCGAGATATCAGAGCCTTGCGGGCAGCGTCTACCACTTCACTGCAAAAAAAGAAAGAAAGAAACATGAGACAAACAAAAAAGATAAAAAAGCGAAAGCAGATCATTTTATTCTGGTTTCAAGCCAAATGAACCAGGAATGTGCAGGTAACCATCTGCATACTAAGAAATGAATACCAGGCAAGTCTGTGCAAAGTCAGAATAACCAAATAGAAAGGCTCACTGGGTGTGTTTCAGTTCCTCAAATTGAGAAAGAATCTCCTCCAACTGGTCCACGCTGCCTGTATAAACACACACAAACATACACTCTCACATTAGAAGTTGAACATTCATTTGAACAATAAAAAATGTATTCATGCGAGTACAGATTTTTCGATTTCGAAGCAACCCAACATGGCATCATATTAATGGTGCAGTCCTAGAGTACACACTATAGCGCCTATAGTGTATTCGCCTATAGTGGATTAGCGTCACCTATTTTCTGTTCGGTTCAGCCACCTTCATATACAAAACAATGGCGGACACCGACGGATCTGTAGAACCCGGACTCCAAAGTTATCCCTATATGGTAAACCAAGAAATCGTAATATCTTATCGCAATATTTACAAAAACGCAATGAATGGACTGCATTTATACAGCGCTTTTCTAACCAGTGGCCACTCACACCGATGGAGGTTTCAACCATGCAAGGCAACAGCCAGCTCGTCGGGAGCAGTTAAGGTTAGGTGTCTTGCTCAGGGACACCTCGCCACTCAGCTAGGAGGAGCCGGGGATTGAACTAGCAACCTTCCGTTTTATCAGTCAACCCGCTCTACCTCCTGAGCAAATGCATATCAATGGCACTCAGACATTGTTTGGTGAGGTCCCTGCCGATTAATGTCCCTAGTTAACAAACCGTCATCTTGGTTCTAATCCTTAAGGCAAGAATATACATTCATATTTAATATTTATATTATATTTGTCATCTTTCACAATTTCCACATGTATTTTTCATATATAAACACAATTCATACCTCGAACACTGGCCCCGTGGTCAACGCTGTCTAGGTAATCGCGGCTCAACTCAGACAGCTCTGAAAACAGAGAATCTGTGTTCCGTAGCTCCAATTCCAGACTATCTTCCTCCTCCTCTTCATCATCGCCTTTATCTTCCTTCTGCTCCATTTGATCCTGATTGTCCTCGCCTGGCACAGCCTCATCTATCCTATGTTCCTCCTCTTCCTCGTTCACCACCGCCTCCCTCATCTCCTCCTCCAAGCTGGTCCTAGACCCCGCTCCCGATATCTCGGTTTGACTTAGTGTGCTAAAAACAGTGGAAGAGAAAATAAAGATTCAAGGGCATTTCATGGTTGGCACTGTGTGTGTGTGTGTGTGTGTGTGTGTGTGTGTGTGTGTGTGTGTGTGTGTGTGTGTGTGTGTGTGTGTGTTCTGAGTCGGGGATTACCTCCAGCTACAGTTACGTAAGTTCAGTTGTCGTCAGGGCCCCGGGGCCACACGGAAATGACGGTTGGGATTTTTCATTACTTTTGAATTCTCTTGCCCTCACACAGAAAGTACCGGAAATGACAGTTGGAAGTTGTTTTTCATCACATAGGGTTTAAGTCTCACATGGGATTAGTGTTTTTATTGTATTATTGGTATTGCTCAACGAAGGAATAGGATTTAGCTAAATATTGCACTGCTGTTCGCTGCAAGACAAGACCAATCGCACACAGAGTAGAAACTGGGTCAGGCCAAGGCCTGAGTTTAAAAGCAGAGCTCATAGCTTTGCGCTCAGAACAGAGCGTTGAATTGTGATGTTTTTTTCTCCAATTATCTTAATAGCCTGCGCTGGGAAAAAGGCGTTACGCTTGGTGGATTTATCGTACAATCCTCATCCATTGATTAATTAACATTATGTGTTATACAAACACCACAAAACAACACGGGCAGAATCGCTCTTCTTCTGCTGCTCTCTCTGGCTCGTGTGTCTCTGCTCTCCTCCGGTCTCCTCGCCCCGGGACACGTGCGCTGTCGTGCATGTTATTGTGTTGGTTCCAGTGTGTGTGTTTGTGTGTGTGTGTGTGCGTGCGTGTGCGTGTGCGTGTGCGTGTGTACTTGTGTTTGTTTGCTTATCTGTGTATGTTGGTGTGTGTTTGTGTGTGTGTGTGTGTGTGTGTGTGTCGTTCTGTGTGTGTGTGTGTGTGGGTGTGTGTGTGTGGTGAGAGCGTGTGTGTGTGTGGGGGTGTGGGTGTGTGTGTGTGTGTGTGTGTGTGTGTGTGGTGAGAGCAC